>OMKY01215276.1:0-13818 GCA_900302395.1 Bregmaceros cantori | reverse complement strand
GGGGCACTAAAAGATTTGCAGCATACGCCTGCACTTGGGAGGAACACTGTTGGTATGTATATATGCAATTGACAGATCCGTGTCTTGACGTGTTTCGCCTGTCTGCATTCAGTGGTGGGGTGTTTTTAACCTGTTCTTTATTAAATGTGCATGCAGTATGAACCCCCTTTTACAAGAAAACGTAAACGTTTTGTAATTGTTAGGGACTACAGATACTATGTTTCCAATCTGATTACGCGCAATCCATTACTATCCAACCGTGTTGACACTCGAGCGAGTCACCAAGAGCCTTGAGTCTATTACCCAGTCAACCAGACAAACAGCGAGAGACTAGTCCCCGAATCCCGACCCATTCCATGCGGATCTGTGTTCTGGCTGCTAACGGGTGTCGCGTCCCCTTCCTGTCGTCTCGCCTCTCGCTGCGGAGTGAGAGTTACGCGTCTCCGCTGGCGATCCGAACGAACTGAATCTTTTTGCAAAATAAACCAGTGCATTTCGCTCACCAACACGTTTCGGTCATTCGAACGCAGGGTTCGCGAACGACACATCACTAGGATACACACCACCGGGGGTTCGGGGCTGGCGCTTGGTTTTGGAAGATGTCTAGCAGCGATGCTCTCTGTCTAAAACATCGCGTATAAACCCGGTTTATACGCCGGTCTTTGCGAATAGCGCCACATGTTGTCATTAAAACCTTTTTTGTGTGGGTTTTTGGTGGGTCTCCTTGCGTGGCTGCAATAGGATGTCGTTTTTTCGTGTCACCAACATATGGCTCCGACATCGATGCAGGTAACAGTTGCGCTGCCATTGAATTCAACTCGTGCCATTCAGTGAAAGCGCGGTTGTTATTAGCCGCTTTTTTGGGTGGTGTGTCCAAATGGCCATTATTTATCGGCGTTATTTATTTTTGATCAACCATATTGGGATATTAATCTTATCTACTCTCTTATTAATACAATATATCGTGCAATCGTGTGCGAGTCCGTATCCTCAATAGAATGGTGCCCGTCTTGAATGTTACCGACTCCCTGGTTGATATATGCTTGAGTTAAAACACATCCTGCGTTACTCTTTTGTGTGTGTGTGTGTGTGTGTGTGTGTACAGGGTGGTGTGGTAAAGGATTGCATGTAATCGTATTGATGTAATCAGATTTCAAAAATAACCAATGCCTTACAACTACGTTTTCAAATATGTAATTGAGTTATAGTAGCATTTGCCTGGAATGGAGACGTACATGCACTTGTAGCGGGTGTTGTTTATTGAGTTGCCCAATTTTATTCAGGTTTTTTTTTCCGCAGATGGTTATAGCAGGGTGTTCCTGGAGCTTGATGAATTGTGAGAGAAATGTGGCTGAAATTCTGATGAGCGATTGTGCTCTACAGAGATGGGCGAGTGTGACTTCATGAAGACAATTGAGAATTGTACTGTTCCAATGTCTGATCATTGTGACGTGGTATAGATCCGGTGGTGACGGGGATGTCATATTACATGCTGAGCATCAGCCTGCGATATTAACCTGCAGAGAAGAAGAATTGAAACATGGTAAGCTGATCAGAGGCACCGGCGTGAATTACCTGCTTAGTCAAGTGTTGATCGCCGTTAAACGACAAGAAGAAGAAGAAGAGGTCCTGTGTAGAATTTGTCTGGGGAGTGATTTCCCGGTTGTTTTATTATGTGGGTACTGGGTCGTAAAGTAGCGAGGGGAAATTAGTGGATTAGTTAGATAAGAACCAAGAGCCAAGAAAGCGTCCTTGGATTGATAATGTTTATTATGTTCCGTTAGTCCACCCTGAAGTTAAATCTTATATAGACGAGTTCAGCCAGTAGTTCCAGTAAGAATTCTAGGCTGAGTATGACTTCCGGTGTCGTTACATCGATGTGTTCTGACTTGTATTTGAACTTGTCTATTTAATGGGAGCACACACATATTTCATTATTTTAAAATTAAGCTGGTTACTTGCACTGTGCTATTCCACACCCAAATGATCGAATG
This sequence comes from Bregmaceros cantori, assembly GCA_900302395.1. NCBI lineage: Eukaryota > Metazoa > Chordata > Actinopteri > Gadiformes > Bregmacerotidae > Bregmaceros > Bregmaceros cantori. The sequence continues at coordinate 11,824 of OMKY01215276.1, read as the reverse complement.
TGGATCTATGCCTCACAAATGCATGATTCAATAACACGCGTAACCCGTTACATTTTCTAATTTTGGACAGACTTGCTAGTAAATGCAACCACCCCATTGTTCTAGAAGAACAGTTAACCACACAGAGTGAGTAACTTGAAGTTATATTTTCAAAATGTCAACCTCCCGTATTCATCGTGTAAAACCATCTATAAGCTCTTGTATTTGCGAGGAGTGGCATGATGTAGTGTCATAGGGAGTTGTTGGAAGGAAGTAGCGTGGGCAAGGCTAAATCTTAGCCATTCTAGATGAAACGATTCTCTTCACTTAATTGGAAGACATCTGACTGGATTGTGTGACTATTGTCAAGAATGGGAATCCGTAGAACATGTGCTCTGGAAAGTCAGATGGGCAGTTTCAATTGGAAGAAGCATACAATCTTAAAATACCTTGGGATTGTGCTCGCGCAATCCCCGAGGTGTGACAGTCCCATAGATCCCGTAGGTCCCATCTCTAGCTGTCCCTTATCCAGTTCACCAGTTCACACAGACAGCTTCCCATACAAGCCACACAGTATAGCTAACCAGACATGTTTCGACGCTCTTGTTACTTCTAATTGCTGGTTCTAGCATTGTTGGTAAGAATTGATTTTCATTCACTGTTGAAGATCTGTAGTTTTTATTGTACATGCATTGTGTATTTGAACTGTTATAATCTATGTTGTGCATGTTCTTAATTGTACACTATGTCTGTATTTCAGTTTTACACTACTCAATATCATTAAACCTGTGTATAGCGTCAATGGTTCAGAGTCCTTGGTGTCTTGAGAAGTGTCATCTGTCTGCATATAATGAAGCAATGTCTAGGGCAGAACACTGACATTCTTCTGTAGCAGATTTGAGTCGTCAAAATTGCATCTTTGCAGTTGATGTGTGTTTCCTTTTTTCTGATTGTAAAGTCTTTTAGGTTGATTGCACGGGTTGCCATTCAGCCACTCGCCATATGGTTCGTCTACTAGCGACGGCCACGCCCAGGTTTCGGCACAAGGATGCCGATCAGCAACAAAGAACTCGTGACATTCTTCCTAAATCATAAACTGTCCCAGCGGAACCTTTCCGCAACCACCGTGCCTGAGCAGGAGGACGATGACGTCGAGGGCGTGAAGGCAGCACTTCGGGATTCAGTCGCAGAGTTCGAGCTGCGCTTCCGTCTCGAGAACATGGATTTGCCCCCTGTAACGCCCGCCACGGCGTACAGCAGCTTCGAGGCTGTGATGGACGAACTGTTCAAGAGCGGCATCAACTGGGGACGCATACTGGGGCTGTTCGCTTTCGGCGGGGGGCTGTGCATGGAGTTTGTGGATAAGGACATGCGCCATATGGTCCCCGAAGTGAGTCAGTGGATGACAACATACCTGGATGACCAGCTTCAGCCGTGGATTCAGAGTCACGGAGGATGGGTGAGTATCATATACAGTATATATTAGGACCTGACCAGTTATTGGTGTAGCCGGTTATATCAGCCAAATTATCTGACATAAAGATATTGGTATTGGTCATAACATTTTTTTTTTTTACATTTATTATACATGGACCTTTTTTTGAAAGACAATCGGCAGATATATCAATTATCGGCTATTCCTCAATATCGTCATCGGCCCCAGAATCTCATATTGATCGGGCCCTGATATAGATAGATGTACATGTTCTTAATAATTAATAATGTTTCATTTCTTACCAAACACTCAAAATAGATGCTAATGATCTGAATATCTACTTCTAATCAGAATTAGAATTACATTGATTGCCAGGTCATGAATAAAACAAATGTGGAATTTAACTTCGGACATAAAAAGTGTAACTTATTTTCAACCTTGTTAACAAGCTGGTTGACAATTGAATGACAGCACTTTCAGTATATCGGTTACATATCGGTTACCGGTATCTCTCCACTAGGCAAATAATTAAAAATATATATATATATATTTGCCTACCTAAAAGACGGTTGGTCACTAAACAAGCATTTAATAGTTAAGTTACTATGATTTACAATGGTGGGGGCAGAGGACGAGACATGTGCCTCATGAATATGCACAGGAGATGTATTACCTGGGATGTATTACCTGTGTTACATGCCTCCATGCTGAACACTCTCAATTTTGAATTGTCGGGATGAAAAGTGTGAATCCAAGAAACAATCCGCTTATTTCCGCCCCTAACCTCCTACCACATACCCCTAACCCTAACAAAATGAGCGGATCACTTTTGAGATTCAAAACCCAGTGGAGGGAACCAGGCAGAGCTTGGTTCTGGTGGGAACTGATCTGATAAGAAGTGAAAATTACTTGGAGAGACAAATTAAATATATATTCAATATTTACTAACATTCTGTCGAGTTTCGTCAGAAAATATAGTTACATACAGGTTTCCTCGATGTGCTTGGACTTACCTTTGTGTGCTTGTTGTGCCACAGGCTCACTTCGCAGAGCTGTACGGCCATGACGCGGCGGCAGAATGGAGGCGCATGCAGCAAGGGGGGATGCTGCTGCTGGGCCTGGTGCTGCTCACTGGAGTGCTGCTTGCTTTCTTTGCCAAGAAACGGTGATGGACTTGGATAGAGTAGGACTAGACAGGAACTCTATCAAAATCTTTAGTTGACCCAAGTTCAGTTGGTGACTCAATTTGAATTGACGCGGCGCTCTCCCTAGCATTTTTGGTGCTCGACTTCAATTTTCCCCTGTGCCGCGTCGTTTGACGTGCTGCTTGTTTTTCCATCTTGACGCTCGCTCATTTTGGTGTCAATTGGCAGTGGCTTTGACACCTGCATCGATTGGCGCTGGACGCCAATTGTTGCGTCGTTTGACACTGCCTCGTCTCTTCCCATCCGCGTACATGGCATTTTCAGGATCTCTAGCGTCATTGCAAGGGTCGTTTTGGAGCAGCGGCTGTTGTGCCTGTTTGCAGTGCACAGGGGAGGTTTGGAATCTCTGAAGATATGCACATTAGGTTTGGGCAATGTAACAATAATATCGTCAAGACAACGGCACCAGGTCTTTGAAAGATTGTCTACAACAAGGTAATTTTCGATGGGAGGCCTTTGTCTGTATGTGAGACTTGTGAGCTATAATGGACAAGCCCACTACTATTGTATTTACTATTACTGTATATACTGGATTTTAAACATTTATATTTTATACCAAATTCTATATGGAACAGAACAGGTGTGCATTTTATTGTCTTCAAAACATACACTGAAAGAAGTTTTATTGCTGCAAGAGCTTAGACCACGAATGTCGCCCTCCATCAGACAATGGAGCTTTGCTGCCATCAAATGATCAACACACCTGTACCTAAGGCTGTACGATTATGGAAAAAAAATCATAATCACGATTGTTTGGAGTGTAATTGAAATCACGATTATGAAACAATTATAAACAACATAATTATATTGCAAAAAAAAGAAAAAATAATAATTTCACAACATTAAATATGCTATATTGAAATAGTTATTATAGCATCAATGCAATCGTAGTTTGAGACCAGCCGAGCAATAGTATGGACTACATTAAAATAGAAATGCAAAAAAAAAACATGATTTTTACTTGTATATCTGAAACAATATCAGATTTTTTTTTTTTTTCTTCAATTGATAATATTGTATGAACATGCTCATATCGCCCAACCCTAATGAACATACCATGCCACTAAAATATTTTGTCATTGGCCCACCGAGATGCTGCAGCCTTAACCCTCTGAAAGTCAACCACTTCCTGACTGTAAAATGGTAGCCAGGCTAGCCAGAACCAACGAACCGCTCACCCAGATCACTCAACGGTCACGGGCGTGTGGGTCTGGGACAAGCAGAGACCCAAACGATGTAATTTGTTCTGTCCAATCGGATCCCCGTGAAGTCGGAGCTTTGCTCGAGGCGAAACATGTGCAGAGTTTGCTGGACGTGAAGATACGTGCAACAACGGTCGTTAACTGGACATCCCTGAGAATTACCCAAACCATCTCCCGAGACTCAATCACGCCTACTACGCTGTGATTTGATAACTTGATTTCGATCTTCCCCTTTCGTGACCCTGCTTTACCCAGAGGGACGATTGCGAGCGATCCATGAACGAAACCATTGGTTCTGGCTTTCCAGGCTAGAATTTGATGTTGATCTGGATATTTGAAGGCAATATCCAGAACCCTATGGTGAGTTCAGATATGGAGGGAGCACACTGGTTGAATGGGTTTCAACAGAGAGGACAGATCTCAAACGGCCAGCGTCTGTCAGGATGTGCTGTCAAGATATGCCACTCTTTCACAGAATCGTGGTATCTTGTATAGTAAACTTGGATCGTAGACGTTATCAACACTAGGGCTTTAACGATTAGTCCACCAATCATTGACTAATCAACTATATTAATTAACACATGGGCAAAATTCATTTTTAAAGAAATTAATTCTAAAATTGATAAATCAGCAACAAATTTTATAATCAACAATCACCAAGGAATTTAACGATCATTATTGTCACCAGTGTTGAGCTGACGCCGATCTACATTCACTTGAAATAAATGGATAAAGAAATTGCTAAAAATATGAAATTTCAAATTGGTATGAATGCTAAAAACATGCATATAAAGAAAGTCATCAAAATACGGCATAAATTAATTTTAATGTATTCCTGTCAGAGTAAGTAGCTTAATTCTTGTACATTTGATGGTTAAGGAGAACCAAATTTGACAATTTCAAATGATGAAATGAATATGTTGTAATTGTTGCTTGCTGTGAAACCAATCGCTTAGATGACTAATTGTTTAAATAATCGGCGACTATTCGTTAGTTGCAGCCTGATTTAACGCATCTTCAACATCACTCCTGTTCACATTATGGCCTAGAAGCACGACCTACAAAGCATTGTTACATAATGCTCCATGATGCACATGACCAATACGAGGAAAACACAATTGTACTTCTTAATTTTAATTTCAATAACAATGTTCAAACGTCCCCCTAGCGTTCAAATGATTCAAGATTCATTTTAATTCGCCATATTGCATATACATGACAGCAGTACACACACATGGAATTATAGTTGGGCATCAAAAGCACTCAAGTACAACAGTTAATGAGCAACTTTTTTTTAAAAAAAGGCAGTCCAGTTACAAAGTGGCTTTGGCTTAGAATGTCAACAGTCAACACCTCAAGCAGGGCTGCAGTAGCATCACAACTGTTTCTCATTCTAGAGGTTGCAGGGCTCAGTAGCGCCTTCCCGAGGGAAGGACGGTGAAACGGTGGTGCGCTGGGTTAGGGGGCTAATTTAGTCAGCTCATTTTGATTATATTTCAGTAGTAGTGTGAAGTGCCAACCCATGTTAAAATACTTTTCAAGATACTGTCTCCACTATACAGTGTATATTAACCAACACTACAAAATGTTCTCTGTAATATCAATATATATGTGTGTGTGTGTACATGTATGTATGGCGATGGAAGCTCTGAACTCGCTTCACACATATAGGATGTTGGAAATGGCAATAGTGCTTTGTTTGCTGTTGTGGCAATTTCAAGGTATTCTGCCATGAATGGTTTGCTCTGTGGCACAGCAGGTTGGAGCCCTTCATCCAGCCCCATAGATTCTTGCTACTGTGGTTTACGGTGTGTTTCCACAAGCATCAACTAGTTGATGCTTGTCACGGGCGGCAAAAGTCACGGGCGGCAAAAGTCCCAAGATATTCGCTGGTGCCAGGCGGTTTCAATTCAATTTGCTGCTCGTCGGGCATCACAAATTGACGCTCAAGAGCTGCGTCCAGGAACGGAAGGCGCATCCAATACCCTGGACAATTGAACATCAACAACGGCATTATTCATTCTTAACTAAAATGATTGACATTTTGCGAGAGAGGGCACGGACGGACCGCACCGCGCGGAGCTCTATTCCGGCGGGTCGCCGTGTATGTTTCCGCGCCACGGTCTACCGATGTGCGATGCGTGGACGAGGCTAGAGGGCACCCAGGCTGGGCACATAGGTGAAGGTGATGGCTCGACGGACGTAGCGTTGTGACACAATATATTCTGATTGGCTGCCAAGACGCACCGCTCCTCCCAAGCGCCTTGATGCTCGAGTTAAATCTCCTGCGTCCATTGCCTGTCACGTTTCTGTCTGATGCCCGCACATGTCTAGTATGCCCGCCCAGTCATAGTATGTATTTTCTTTCTGTGGAAGTCCACACGCTCAAAGAGCTAAGTAAGGTGCTGGTGTCATTTCAGTTTCATAATGTCATTTTAAGGCACAATGTGATTTTCCAAAAGGGGGTTCTTCAGTATCGTAATTAATGAACCATCACACAATCCTGACACAACTTAGCCTCGTTGGTTCTGGCTTGCCAGGCTAGACACAACTATCTTTCCGTTTAGCTTGATTGATGCAACAGGAACATATCCTCTCCATCGGAGCCAGATATTCTTTTAAAAGTTTTTTTTAAATTATTATTTTGATGTCAATCTGAAGGAACGTTTCAACCCTGTCTGATGTGCTGTGAGTAATTTAAAGGGTGCTAGCAGGAGTGGTCTTGCCAATGTTTTAGTTATTTTTGCCTTTGTGTATTCTCTTGAGGACCAATTTTTCATGTGCAAACTGACACAATATATTATTATGAAAAATATATTTCTTTTTTTTTTAATGGCCAGTTGATGACTTTGTTTCTGTACATTTTTGGCATGTTTTGAAAAACAAAAAAACGAATAAATATATTTATGTTTTGTTTTTGTGTTTTTTATGGTGTGTGTGTGTGTGATGATTACTTACTATAATGCACTTCCTTACCGTTAGGTCCTTCAAAATTGTAATCAGTAACATTCTCATACTGCATTTCAAAAGGGATTACATTTCATTACTTGTAGATTACTTTTCAATTCTTGTAATATAATCCAGTCAGCAATTTCAAATGTTCTGATGATATTTTTTTCAATTCTGTGTTTATTACATAGGCAATATGTTTGAGTGGAGAATGGGCCAAACAAGGAAATGATTAATCGCTGCCAATTAATCGATTATCAAATTTAGTTGCCGATTATTTAAATTATCAATGTATTGGTTGCAGCTTTAAGGGAATACCACACATTGGTTCCTTATTTTATCAATGTGTTTGTGTTCGAATTAATTTGATAAAAGGAGTGAACGTGATCATCAAATGAGGACGTGAATTGTATCTTCTCTTGGCTCAACCCACAGTTGGAAAACCATAGCCTCTCAGTTGACTGCAATCATTTCATTTTCAATTGACTGTTACACTATACACGGATTAAGGCCCATGTATATATTCTATACAAATATAAACATTCAAAACAAGAAAACAACAACATGGATGTGCTATTTTTAATTTATGAAGTTCGCATTTAATTTTTAATTGTAAGTACGTACGTGTGTCTGTGACAGTTTTCTATTTAGGCTAAAGAGGGCGCCAGCGTTGCGTTTGTAAAGCACTTTGACTACAGCGGAACAAATGTGGAACTGTTCCCTGTGGATTTAGAGGCCTTAAGACTTTGGCCAAGGTGCTGGAGACGTCTATTTGATTCCCTCATATGTATTTATTTACCCACAAACGCATGATTTAATAATCAGTCCAACCCGTTCCATTGTCTCATTCCTTTGGCAACAGCTACTAGTAGAAGCTGCCAGCCTATTGGTCCAGAAGAACATGTGACCACTCGGTGAGTAACTTAACTCGGATTTTGACTGTATTTAATCAATATTTATGTAAAATGATGAACGAGCCACCGCGGTCCACTACAACGAGATTAAATGGAACATACAGGCACCGGAAGCGTGTTGCACCCGGCGGGACAAAATGCCAGCCCCCTGTATTTTGCGGGTAAACTCGTCTATTGTGTCAAAAAGAAAAACTACAGCGTTCCTGTGAACTTCCAGGCCGAACGCAAACGATTTTGTTTCCACCAAAATACATTTCTAAAAAGGAAAAGGTTCAATTCATTTTTTCATATGAAGTAGAGACCATATACCTTATATTATACATTGTCAATTATGTTTATATTGTAACGCGAGTGCCCCCTCGTGGAGGAGCTGGTGAATAGAGGAACCAGGTCGGCAATAGCTGAGCTCAGCCATTGCCAAGCTTCGTTCTGACTCTATTTATAGGGCCGTGTCGGCACATGCCGAGTCACCAACGGTGCCGGAATGCACTGCGCTGTGAATTCATTACAATATAATTTGAGCAAAACATAGAGGATGCTGCGTAGGTGTAGCCACTGGCTTGTATTTTAATTTACCACGCCACTCGCACGCAAGAGAGAGACTGGTGGAGAGAGTGGGAGAGACACACAAAAAAATAACCCGCTGGCTGGCCCCGTGCTGTAGCGGTTAAGGCAGCCACAATTCGGTCGACATAGCAGGAAGAAAGCGAGGAGGCATAAACTGTTGTTTTTTCCTATACACACACACACAGAAAAGCGGATCAGCACTGGTGCGTTTATGTTCCGCAAATGAAATGCGACGCTTTGCTACTGACCAATCAGCGCGCCGCTCCCTTGCCTCGGCCAATCAGTTCGAAGCAGTGGCTGACCAATCTGTGGCCTACAACCCGAGGGCCGCCAGGGGACGACTGGGACCACCTCGCAATGAGGCACGAACATTTCTTCCAGTACTATCATACCGGTGTCCTAAGCCCAAGTCCACTGCACCCATAGGGGACTGGACTGTTCGGCTTGGACTGCTTAAATTGTAACGCCGGGTTTCCACCAAGCAAAGCGCCACGCCAAAATACAAAGGTGTTGCAGCCATCGGTGCATACCCCACCAGGCAGCGCTGCCAACGCCACGCCGCCAATGAGCTAGCGCAGCGCGCAGGAAATATATATTTTTTGATTTTCAACGCAGCGCTAGGGGGCGGGGTGCCTTTTATTCCATGATTGGAACACTGCGTGTTCTCTTTCTCTTCCTCGGTCTCCCTCTCATATTACGCACACACACACACACACACAAAACCGGCTAGATAAAAGGGAAAGTGACGTATCTGCTGGTGCTCTGGGCAAAGCCAACTATCGCGCCAAATGTGTCCCGCAGCCTTCAGCGCACTGCGCTCAGCGCGCTGCGTGCAAGCTGGTGGAAACAAAGCCGAATACGCAGGTGCGCAGGTACAATGGCGTGGCGTGGCGCTGTTGGCCGTGGCGTGGCGCTTTGCTTGGTGGAAACCCAGCGTAAGGATGCAGTGGAATCAGGGCTTTATTTTTAAACATTATATTCACTGGTAGCACAGCTGTACTGCGTTGTTGAAAAATGATGGTGGTAAAGTTCGGAGTGCTATTCCACTCACATGTTCTAGTACGGATCTGTGCCCCCACAGACTCACAATTAATAATCTGCGCAACACGTTCTATTTACTTATCTGCGTTGGACTGCGTTGGATATGAGTGAATGCAGCCATCCCATTGGTCCAGAAGAACATGTGACCACATTGCTGTACAGTACAGTGACTTGAAGTCGTATTTATCTGTATTTCATCAATATTTATGCAAAACTGTGAGCAAAATGGGGTGGATAATGGGTAATAGTTCACGTGATATCACAGCTGGTGGCGGCAGACATTTTGCTGGTATCACGTACGGTGAAGTATACGTACGGTTCAGTGGTATTATTTCCACTTCATGTCCATCATATAGGGACAAATACGACGACGTAGTTAGGCGGCCATCTGCTGACGTTTGATAGTGTAACGAAAGACTGTCCCCTCGTGGAGGAGCTGGGAATAGAGGAACTTACATCGGCAATAGCTGAACTCAGCCATTGCCAAGGTTCGTTCGGACTGTATTTAAGGGCCGCGCCAGTGCAGGCTGAGACACCAACGGTGTCAGACCAGCATGCACCGCGCTGGTGCATCTCATTACAATAGTTTATTACCAGGGATTAATCAATAATAGAACACTTTTAAACGACAAGGTTAAACAAATATCACTCGTCGCATGTTCGCCTGACCACAATGATACCAGCAAAATGTCTGTCGCTGCCAAGGATGCCATGTAAAGCCCTATTGGTCACAGAGCAAACTGTAATACGATGATTTTGAAACAGACGTGTGCATTTTGGTAAGGCAGCGATACATTTGGTGGACTTTCAAAGATATGACAAAGTTTTAAACAGGAACAACAGATAGGGTGAGGCTGATTTGAGCAGAAGAAGCATAGAAACACGGAACAGTCTTTATGGCAGATTATTGCTGACACCCTTTGTGTGTCTGTGCCTCTGTGTATGTATGTGCGTATGTATGCTTATTAATAGGTTGGAAATATTGTGGGTCACATTGTTCCTTGCATTTTTGCTGTGTTGCCATGAATTGCTCTGCATGAAAGGTGCTATATAAATAAAGTCTGATTTGATTTGGGAAGTAGATTGGCCTCTAATGGTGAGGTAATTCAAGCTTCTGGACTGTACAGCTTTTGGCCCAAGGTTACGAAAGTTATTTTTTAAAAAGTAATTTGTTGCAGTTACAAGTTACTCATTATGTCTCCGAAACGCGGAGCGTGGGGGCTGTAATGGTTTTGAGTGCGCCGCCGTGGTAGATCCTTCGTGTTAACACAATCACTTTTCAATGGATGGATTTGTCCCCGATTAGGTGTGTTTATGCTCTAGGGTAGGTTCATGAACTGATGCAATTCTGGACACCTAGAAGATGGCCTAAGTCAAGGTGGCCAAATTTTTGTCTAGTCCATAACTTTTGACGAGGTGGATGGATTTGCCCCAACTTTCTTTGGCTTTGTTTGCTCAATAGTTATTTGGTTTTAAGATAAAGCATATCAATTTCATTTCATATAAAGCTTACAATCTTTCAACATGGCTGACTGTTTCCTTTGTGTGATAACTCTATAAGAGGTCCGAGCCCGTCCGATGACAAAGTGTTTTAAGAGGCCGCTGCTCCCATCCAGCCCTATTCATGGTCTAGTTGCTGTGACTTAGATCACAGCACACGCAGCGTCATGCAATCACTTACACCCTCATGGTTATATACTGCACATCCACTTGTCCCCGCTCACTCATCCCCTTTCACACTATCGCTGTTCATAAATAGGAACATGGAGCTTGCGGCAAAAAAATAACATAAAAACAAGAAAAGGTTTGCTGGGGAAAGTTTCACACGCAACGTAGAATACAGCGTTCACGCATTATGTGAATACCATCAGCAATTTAGTAAGCCCAGATGTGCACTATATAAAGCAGATTGCCTATGACAGCTGTTGGCTCAAATGTTATGTTAATGTTCTCCACATTAAAAGTCTACCGTTGAAAAAGCTAGGTTGTGGTTGGTGACAGAATGAACCACAGACTTTCTCTTTCTTTTTATCTTTTTCTCCCATCGTTTCCTCTACATCTCTGTTTGTTGAGATCCTACTACTGCTACTACAACACTATCCACTCCCCAGGCTAACTGCTGCCGGGAGCGTGAGAGGCGGCCCTCGTCAGGTGGGAGCCTGCTGTGGTGTGGGTGATAAGATATCTGTCAATCCACATTCCCTCGCCACAAACCCCCCATACACTCCTCTCTCTCTCTCTCTCTCTCTCTCTCTCTCCCTATCTTCTCTCGCCCTACCTCGCTTTCTCTCTCTGTCTCTGTACCGCTCACTCTCTGTCACCCCCACTCCACCCTCTCACTCTCTCTATCCTCGCTCCTCTCTCTACCTCGTTTATGTCTAGGACAATTAGACTCTACAATGATGACATGTAGAGCTTTAGAATGTCATTTATGTGTGAATGTATGTATATATATTTTGTGTGTGTGTGTGTGTGTAACTGTGTCTGAGTCTAGATAGTGTGTGTGTGTGTTTGAAAGTTATGTTTATGTAG
>OMKY01215274.1:0-15142 GCA_900302395.1 Bregmaceros cantori | reverse complement strand
GGGAACCTCTTCTGGTACAGGCTTTCAAAGGCAGAGTTCCTCAGAGCGCTGACTGGGAGCGGCTGGAGGTCCAGCAGCTCCGTGGGCGGAGGGTATTTCTCTGGTAGGATGAGGTGTCGGAACGACACCGGCAGCTGGGTCTCACAGGCTGAACACACAGACTACTGTCAGACCCATATCTCGGACACCGATATATATATATATATATATATATATATGAGGCATTTTTCCATATCGGTGCTGTATCGGTATTGGTGAATTTCGCTGCCGATACGGAGGAATCTGCAATATTATTGCAATTACATGCACGGTTAAAATTAGTCTTTTTTTTTTTTTAGACATTTAGACATTTTCCCTCCAACGGTCCATTACCTCATATAACAGTAACATTACATATTGATCTCAATTACAAAACTACATGACTTTTAAATGTAGAGTGAGTGCCATCATCCATATACTTTCCATGAGCCAGGTGTCTAATAAACCTAAAATAACACCAGCAATATGTGGCATCACCTGAAAAAGACTCACCCTGTTCTAAATGACGATGCCATGGAAATGACTACAACACTAAAATGTGGAACTTCTTCCCAACCCTGTTAACAAGCTGCTTGACAGTTGACTGGCAGCACTTTTGGTTTCAGGTTTTAGAGGCTTTACAGCTCTAAAATTCACTATATCGCTATTAGCGGGGGGCGGTGGCAGAGTGGTTATAGAGCACGGTATCGAGCGCGGTTCTAATCGTCACTGCAACAAGTCATCCCACTTTCCGATTTAATATTGTCACCATCTCTCTCAAAGAACGAAAAACGGCATTTGCGCCCACAAAATAACTTAAAAAAGGTCACCATTACTCACACAGCCAGCGGTCGGACGCCACCCTGATGAAGTACTGCGGGGGGAGGGGCTCGAACACGGGCACGAAGAACGTGACGAGATGTTCGTCCTGGGCGTACTTGGACTTGAGCAGGAAGTACTCGTGGTGGAGGATGACCTCACTGTCCACGTCCTCCACCAGGATCCAGAAGGCCTCGGAGGAACCGTGGATCTGCACACAGGACGCCACACACCGTTCAAAGGAGGTTATTAACCCGGGGTGATAATGGAAGTCCGGTGTGAGGACGCCTACCCTGTCGTCCAACTGGATGTCTGGGGTGATAAAGCTTAACTTTTAATCCAACTGGACTTGCGGGGCGAGTCCGGGGTGATAAGGGAAGTCCGGGGTGAGAATGCCTACCTTGCCGTCACACTGGATGTCTGGGGTGATAAAGCCTAACTTGTCGTCCCACTGGACGTCCGCGATGTTTAATTCTCCCTTGTCGTCCCACTGGAAGTCCGGGGCGATGAAGTCTCCCTTGTCATCCCACTGGACGTCTGGGGTGAGAATGCCTACCTTGTTATCCCACTGGACGTCCGGGATGATTAAGTCTCCCTTGTTATCCCACTGGACGTCAGGGATGATAAAGTCTCCCTTGTCTTCCCACTGGACGTCTGGGGTGAGAATGCCTACCTTGTCGTCCCACTGGAAGTCCGGGGTGATGGTGAGCTCCACCTTCAGGGTGGACCTGGTGATGGGCTGCAGGTGCACGGCCAGGTCCAGCTTGGGGAACTGGTGCACGTACTTGTGGATGGTCTTCCCCATCTTAGGCATGCGGATCAGCTCACCTGCAGACACACAGGACGGCAAAATGATCACTGGGGTGAATCCTTAATAAAATCATCAGATACCAAAGTTCAGAGAAAAATGCATCCTACACACCCATGCTGCCCAAATAAAATGAAAAATGAACCGGTTTGGAACACAAACACTTAGTTTGTTCTTGAAGTTATTCTTTGACAGGCAGCATTCAAAAACATTCAGAATAAAAATATTCAGATTTAATGCCTATAAACTTAGCTGCATTATTTACCATTTTAGAAATCTATCTATCCTTATATTGTGCAATGTTATGTTTAGATTCAGTTTAAACACAATATATTTGGTGGACTTTCAGACTTCAGTGCAACTATATTAACGTGAAAACCGGATTTAAAACCGGATGACTGACAGTGGAAGTGGACGGAAATAGTCTCCCAGACATAAAATATGCTAAAATAAATATATAGAACGGTTTTTAATTTAACCCGTGGATTTCTTAATTTTACGTTTCTGTTAGGGAACAGTTAAAGATATCCTTTTTTTCGTTTCAGTTTCCTCATACAGATTCTTAGTTTTTGTTCTTTGAACCGGTTCGGAGCTGCTCATAGCTCCGAAACTGAGATATGTAGCCCCTTACAGCCAAATACACATCCGTTATGTATCTGCATGGCTATCATTTGCTCTGAAGACAACGACCACCACTCACCGATTTCATTGTGGTTGAGGTCGTAGAGACGCTCGAACGGGAAGTTCTTCTTCTCTATCTTTTTGATCACTTCCTCCGGAAGCTTCTTGAACTGTCGGAGGGGAGACATGGACTGCCACCTGTAGGAAAAACAAATGGTTAAAGACACTGAATCTAAGGACGGCCCCCCATTCATAGTAATGGCGCTGCAGTTTAGATCACAGCGTCCGCAGTGCCGCGAGTTCTCCTGCGCCGTAGTGGTACAAAAAAAAAGTACTTTTAGTGCTAGCAGTATGTGTGGCAACCCCACGACCTGGAAGTCTGGTCTGGTCACATGACCGCGATAATCCACCCATAGATCTATGGGTAAGTTGGTGATCAAGTATGATTATGTTACTTATAGCCGAGTTTACGTGCGAAACACTGGGGGGAGTCATTTTGTCTCACGTGTCTGTAGGTCACTTCCGGTGCCTATATGTATGTATATAAAGTCTGGTGAAGGTCGCGGTACGTGGACACAAAAACACACAAAACGCACTCCAGTTCAAAATCTGACCAATAGATTTCGCTATGTGACCGTAGTTACACATCACACTCCTTGGTTCATTAACTTTTTTGTATAAATATTGTATGAAATACAGTCAAAATCCTTCTGGACCAATAGGCTGGCTGCTTCTACTAGTACTTTTAAAAGGAATGAGACAATGGAACGGATTGAACTGATTATTAAATCATGCGTTTGTGGGTCACAGATCCACACGAGAGCATTTGGGTGAGGAATAGCACACCGCAAGTTACCACCACAATTTTTAAATAACCCTGTAGGTGTGTGCTCCCACCGAATATTAATGTTGAAAAAAATAATCAAATACACGACACGTAAATGACACCGGAAGTGACGTTCAGACCCCAAACTCGTCTATAGGCTACAGAAATGCACCAAAATTTCCAACAACCGTACAAAATTTCATCCAAATCGCTGAACAACTTTTTTAGTTATCTTGGGGACAGACAAACCAACTCTACCAAAAACAAAAGCTAAAAAACAGCAGCGATGCTGGAAAAGAAACTTGACATACTCAAGTTACACTTATCTATATTACTTTTAAAAACAATTACATATTGTTTCAATCCATTCACCAGACTTATTAAAAAGGGACCCACATTCTCTTGTCGATCATCTTGCAGAGGTTCATGGTCTTGTCGGTCAGTTGGGCCCAGCCACGGCTCAACACGATCTCAAAGATGGCTCGCATCAGACGACCGGCACTCTAGGTAACATGGAAAAACACAATCGTTAGTAACCCACGGTGGGAACACCACTATGGGGTAGTGTGGCGAACCAGAAACAACGCATCGTCCATGCACCGCACATCGCTAGACACGCGCATTGGGTCTGGGAAAATCCAAGTCGCCGTCGGTATGAAATCAATCGACCAATCAGCGCAGACGTGGGGGGAGTTTGTACGGGCTACGTGGGCGGAGTTTGGTTGTCACGCCTCCACGCTGCTTGTCCCACCATCTGCGCAGTGTCTGGATAACATTTGATTGACACGGTTTTTTTTTTTTACGACCCTGGTTTTACCAGACCCAATGCAAGCGTCTAGCGATGTGGGATGCGTAGACGATGCGTTGTTTCTGGCTCACCAGGCTACTCAAGGGGGCGCACCACGGTTTATCCAAAACACGAGGAATGCCATGTTTTTTTTTGCACTTTGAATGTAAAAGCTGTGAAGTCTCGCCTCCGTCCGCCTGCCATCTTGAAAGGGAAAGCAACTTGACGCCTGGTAGACATACACATTGAGCCTGCAGACATACGCCATTTTGTAGGGGTGTCCCCTATATAGTGCACTCAAAGCATCCCACAATTCACTATGAAAAGTAGTGAGCATCAAAGTACCCTAGACAAAGCAATATAGCCCATAAAGCATTGAGAGATATTAAAAATGACCCAAGCTAGAAAAACATGGCATGGTGGGAGTCAATAGCAACAGACAATGGCAAATAAGTCAGAAGTATTCTATGACTATTTGTAATGATTGTTGAATTTTACGTTATAATTTCGACCGTGCATACGAAATCTCGGTCATTGCCCGGTGCACTATAAGTGAGTGCACTATAAAGGGAGTAGGGGATAGGGAGCCGCTGGTTCTGACCTGAGTGACGTAGACCATGTCGGCCATGAGGGCGAATCCTTCCAGTTTCAGCTGAGAGATGAAGGCTTGGAGAAGCACGTTGATCTACAAGCACACAAACATTAACGGTCAGTAAAATCAAAACAACCAAAGAGGAGGATATACAATATAATATCTAATATATCATTCTCCATGTATACATTTAATATAGAATAAAATATAAGGTAGCACTTAATAAGTGTCCGCAGTTGACCATTAGTTAAGCATTAGTTAACCATCATTCTAACCTTAGTTAACCCTTAGTTAAGCATTAGTTAATCATTAACTAATGACTCCTACAATGACTCCTTGTTAAACATTAGTTAAGCCCGTTCGTTATCCTAACCTTAGTTAACCCTTAGTTAAGCATTAGTAAATGCTTAACTAATGTTCAACTGTGGACACTTATTATGAAGTGCTACCAAATATAATAAAATAAATCTATTTATGGACCTTGGCGCTGGGCTCCTCGATGCTCTCCTTGACAGGGATAGGAACTCTCTCCAGCAGCTTCTGCAGCTCCAGCTTCTCTTCCTGAGAAGAACCAAAAAAAAAAAAATCAGGAACATCAGGAACTGTAAGTAAGAAAGCTTTTACATCTTTCTTTTTCAAGTTATATTTTCCGGCGTCAGCTCCGTTTTTCCATCTTTATTGGATAGGATTAGTCGGAAACTGGGTTGAAGAGATCGGGGGTAGACATTGCAGACAAGTCGACGAGCGTAGTCGAACTCGCGACGCTGCGGTAGACGCAGCGCCACTAACATGAAAGGGGTCCATTCTTACACCTCTTTGTAAATCTATATCTCTATCTCTCTAGCTATCTATATTATGTCCACAATATGGAGTCACTGGTGATCATACCTGCTATGCCAATAATTTGTAATAATTTTTTCCCAGGCTGCTCACGCTTGGCCTGGCCAGGAGCCAGAACCAACGAATCATTTGCACATTGCGCGCGATCAGAGTGATCATTGGGTCTGGAAAAACCAAGGTCGACAAACGTGTAATGAAAAGTGTTAATCACATCGTGTTATCCAGTTACAGGTAGATGGGACAAGCAGCGTGGAGGTGGGACAACTAAACTCCGCCCACGACTCGCACCGACCATGCCAAACCCCGCCCAAGTCTCGATTTGAATAATTTGATTGGCCAGCCTGTTCACGGCCAACGTCTGCCTGATTTGCTCAGACCCAATGTGCCGTCTAAAAGGCATGCGATGCATGGTTCTGGTTCGCCGAGGTATAACTCAAAATTCAAAATGACTCACTGTTGCCCGCTGCGTTGTCATAGGATACGAGAACGTCTGTTTTGGGATTGGCTGTAAACCTGAGTTGATGTTTCAATATATATTGATGTGCCGCTCTGAAAATGGAGCGTTTCGGACCACCCTCTGAATCCCATTCAGAAAAACCTCCTTAAAGATGGTGCTTTCTGGAACTCTATACCAGGCCTCATAACAGAAAGTCCGTCTCTGGCCATTTCCCAGAGGCCATTTATCACAATACACTCTCGGCTGAGGCCCATCACAGGTTGATCAGGTCTGGGTGTGTGTCCCACTGCTAGCTGCTCTTAGCAGCCCAGATGGCATCGCCCCTCTTCAGCCACAGTCAATGGCTTGTCCTCTCTGCTGTATTGCTGCCCCCTGACTCCAACTCCCCTAAGAAGCTTTGCTGTAGTGCTCGCCACAGTCTGAACAGGACATTTGAAGGGGTTTACCTCTCGGACGGTGATGTTCCTGAACTACGAGGAGAGGGAGAAGACTCTGAACAGGACATTTGAAGGGGTTTACCTCTCGGACGGTGATGTTCCTGAACTCCGAGGAGAGGGAGAAGACTCTGAACAGCTCGATCTCGCTGAGCGTGGGCTTCAGCAGCTGGTTGTAGGTCTGGATGGAGTCGTGGGTGATGTAGAAGTGGCTGGCGATGCGGCCCAGGTCAGTGACCTTTTAATAAACACATTACACACATGACACCTCCAAACCAAGGATAAGAAGTAATAGTTGATAAACCGTAAGGCGGCGCACCACAGTTTATCTTTTTTGTGTGATTATTGCACTTTAAATGCAGAGATGTTAAGTAAGACAAATACTTAAGTACTGCACTTAAGTAGAATTTCCATCTATACTTTTAAAAGTACTTTTTTTCTGTGAGTACCTTTTACTTCTACTCAGTAGATTTTTAACAAAAATATCAGTACTTCTACTTCTTAATTTTCCCAAAACAGGGTCGCTCTTTCTTTTCCCTACAACAGCATGGTGGGACTACATGTGTAGCGTGAATGAGTCAGTAGGGGGCGGTAATACACTGAGTACAGAAGCAGTAAATACGTTGTTTTCATTTAGTCTCTGGGTGTGCCCCTCAAAAAAAAATATCGCCTGTAAAGTGTTAAGGCAAATTTAGGTTTTGTACTTTTTACTTTATACTTTCAAAAATACTTTTTAAAAAAAAAGTTATTACAGTGTCAGTGTCGTTTTTCCATCTTTATTGGATAGGATTAGTCAGAAACTGGGTTGAAGAGATCGGGGGTAGACATTGCAGACAAGTCGACGAGCGTAGTTGAACTCGCAACACTGCGGACGCTGCGGTAGACACAGCGTCAATAACATGAATGGGGTCGCGTTAGGTGCGGTGTCCATAGCCACTCGGCCAACACGGACCCGAAACCACAATTTCAGATTCCATTTTTTATTTTTTTGTTTAGGCCATTTTTGAAGTTTATGTGGGTTTGTTTGTGTCATAATGTGTGGGTGTGGGTGTGGGTGTCAGCGTATGTGCGATGTGTGTGCCTGTTTGCTAGTATGTGCGCATCAGTATGTGTTGCTCAGCTCGTTTATATATATATGTGTCTGTGTGTTTCAGGATATGTGCGTTATGTGTGCCTCTCTGTGTGTATAAATCATAGACTGTATATAAGTAGACGCAGCGTGCGTGACGTCATCCTATTGCTTTCATCAAAGTCGGGTTGAAGCCTCCGACCTCGTGCTGCCATTGTTGAAAGTACCCGTATATCCAGAGACAAGGAGAGGTTGAGAGAGCTCTATGCTAAGTCAGAGAGAGACACCCCAACGCGACTTCTTCCAGTGGTACCGTCCGCTAGGGGCGCCAACGACAGAGGCGGAATTAATGGGATCCTACGGGAGCTGAAATAAAAAATATTAACGCCAAATCTGACGCGTTTGTGAAATTATGACCCCCCCTCACACAGTGAACCGTTCATTATCTCGACAATATACATTAAAACATCAATTAGAAACGATCTTTAAAGGTTAAAACAGGCTGCTAAGATTGGAATATTTGTATTGGAAACTACGATAGCGATTTCCGGAGACTAGGCTCCCCCCATACCAACCCGGAAGTAGGCACGGACATCAAAACGAACGCGATGTCCATTTTTATATGCAGTCTATGATTAAAATAATGAACCATTCCAGCAGCGACAGACAGCGCTGCAGTCTAGCTCCATGAATCTACATGGATGTGTTATGTAGAGGACGGGCCACTGCTACCGTGTTGTGAAATGTGGCTGATGAGCAGAAGAATGCAGGCGTGTTCAGAGCTGCACAGCGCGAGAGTGTGTAGTGAGGGTGATGCGTGTGGTGTCTGTATGTATGTGTAGTCTGTGTGTGCTGTGTATGTGGTGTGTTGGGTGTATGACTTACCACACTGTAGTAGTTCTTGGTCAGTTGGGCCTGGGTTCCTTTGGGAGAGACCGGCTTCTCTGTAGGCAGCAATTCAGACAGTGAAACATCAGACACTAGACTTCATGGTCACTCATCGACTACACAGATTTTTATTTTTTTGGGCGCATTTTTCTTTTTTCTTTCTTTCTTAAATTCTTTATTAAGAGGGATAGTGATAAGGTTAAATTGGAAACTTGGATGAATAGTCGGGGGCAGACGGAGAGGGGATTAGAACCCACGGCGCTGCTTCCCCTGTGGTCTGGGGTGCACTCTATAACCACTGTCACCGTGCGCCCCACATTGACTACACTTAACGGTTTGATGAAAGTTGGCCAGGGTCCAAGGATTGGTTTTAAAAATAAACCAATCATTAGAGTTTCTGGGTTGTCTTGGGCTGGTACTGATGCACTACGTGCCAAGTGATATGATTCGCCAAGACCAAAAAGGGGTTGAGCCTAAAGAAGTAGCGGAACAGGAGAAGTGAGGAAGGGTCTCGGATGCTGGTGCCGTGGAGGGACGATGGGTGGCCCACTCTGTAACTGCCTGTGCGAATTGCTGAATTGTCCTGAAGTATCCTGAATAAACCCTGGTGAATACATCCACACCGGTTGATCATTGGAGAACCTGGTAAGATGACTTGATGAATTGGGAAATGATCCAATGTGTATTCCGTCTTGAGTTTTTAAAAAGAATGCCCCTCCCACTCTATGCCACCGCCACCTGATTACTTTTTACTTACAAAAATATTGGTACTTCTACTCCTTACTTTTCCCAATACAGGTTTATTACTTATTTACATTTTTTGCGCAACAATGGGGTAGCTTATGTATAATATGAGTCAGTAGGGGGTGCCAAAGCATGAGTACAGTCCCAGTCAATAAGTTGTTTTCGTCTTTGGGTGTGCCCTAGATATAAGATGAATTAGGCTAGGTTGTTAGTGATGTGTTCAAACAATAATGTTAACAAACTAGGAGTGCATTTCATATACAAACGTATTTTTAGTACTTTGTACTTTATACTTTCAAAAATACTTTTTGAGTACAGTAGATATTTGGATCGGTACTTTGTAGTCCTACTTGGGTTGTTTTTATACTAATGTATTTTACTCTTACTCAAGTAAAAACTAGTGTTGCACCGTTACCGGTATCGGAAGTACTCGGTATCGGCAATTTTTATGGGGTGTCGGTATCACCGAGTACCCATCGGACGACACAATTTTTCCGACAACGTACGGCGGAAACTGCTCGAATCTTGTCT
The DNA here is from genome assembly GCA_900302395.1 of Bregmaceros cantori. Taxonomy (NCBI): domain Eukaryota; kingdom Metazoa; phylum Chordata; class Actinopteri; order Gadiformes; family Bregmacerotidae; genus Bregmaceros; species Bregmaceros cantori. Next base: position 5,708 of record OMKY01215274.1, on the reverse strand, counting down.
AAATCTAGACTATATAAATGAAATGTTTTTTGTGAAAAAATGTAAGTTGAAGTAAGTAAACCCCGCTCCCCGCAGTGTCTAGAATATCTCTTCTCATCTGTTTAAATAAAATGGCCTGATAAAAAAAGGTCTTTTTCTGAAAAAGTGGTCAGGTGGAGTTAGGGGTTTTTGCATCTGAACTCTTCAGTTACTAACCCAATATCACCCAAACAATAAAATATTAAAATAATGAAATAATTCTTAATGTGTTATTGCTTTTTATAATTTTCCTCCACTACTATTAATCATAGACTGCATGCAAAAATTACCCCAATAACACTAGTAACTTCTTCCCAACTCTTGGGAAGAAGTTACTACCAACACCATTTTTTCAAACACTGGTATCGGTAGGTATCGGTATCGGCCGATACTGAACAGGTATCGGGTATCGGTACCAAAAAAAATGGTATCGGTACAACACTAATAAAAACTACGGGTACGTTTGTCATCTCTGATGAGGACTGACCGCAGGGCTTGATCTGGCGTACGTAGTTACTGGGGAACCATCCGGTACGTCCGTGCAGGGTGCCCTCCCACCAGCCTCCGTCCTCCTGCCGGGTCACTAGGATCACGTCCCCCTTGCTGAACGACAGCTCGTCCTCGTTGGTCTGCTTGAAGTTGAAGCGCGCCTTCACCGTCGGAAGGCCCGCTCCTCCGCACCCGCCCACTCCACCGCCCGCGCCGTTCTCAGCCATTTCCTGTTACGAAACCCAGAAATATTGTAGAGCCATGCCTTCTCTAGGATTCAGCAGCGTCTTTCAAGGAATCCAAATTGTGATGTCACAGTGGCCTTGTATATTTGGGACAAACCCATCCACAAGTCAGAAGTTATGGACCAAAAAATGTGTCCATCTTGTAAGTGCTGGCCTCCAGCAGCTCATGAGAATACCCTAGAGCATTACCACACCGAATCTGGGACAAATCCATCCATTGGTTCAAAAGTTATTGCATTAACACGAATGATCTTGCAGAGCACGCAAAACCATTGAGAGTAATATGTATTAAACCCCTTAAAGTGCAGTCTCCACATTGTGAATTGCAGCGCTGAGTGGTCATTAGCTGTGACAACACTCACCGCAGGCTTGGACTGTCTCCGCAGAGAGCCCTTGGACTTGGAGGAGAGGCCGTGGGAGGAGGTAGACTGGCTGGAGGAGAGGGTGCCTGGCTGGGGGCATGCTCGGTCTGTGGCACAGTCTGAACAAAGTTTAAGGCCCGATTACGTATGTAATCAAGCCGTATGTTCCATGCGTTGCCTTCATACCTCCAAGCGTCCATTATGTTACAGTGTGCAACAGCAGCTGTTTATACTCAATAGCGCCCCCCACATTTTCCAGGTAGTATTGCTCCGTTTCATTCGTTCGCACATAATCATAAGGTCCCCAGATCCGTGTCAATTTACGTACGTAGTCGACAGAGAGAGAACGTGTGAAACGCTCCACGCGTATCCATAGTTTACATGGGCCTTAACATGCAGTAGTTAGCACCACTGCCTCACAGCAAGAAGGTTCAGGGTTCGAATCTCAGCCGAGGTCCTTTCCGAGTGCCCCTGGCCAGGGTTTTGGATCAGAATCTGGAGTTGGCCCCCGGGAGCTGCACTGCAGCTGCCCACCACTCCTCAGGGATGGGTTATATGCGCAGGAGGAGTTTCACTGTACATGTCTGTGTGTGTCTGAATAAAGTTGTATTACCAGCTTTAATCGCAGCGGTGCAAATACAAGTAATATACAGACAGACATGGAATTTAGCATTGGACAGTGTAGACACTCTGATTAACACACAGTCGACAGAACTCAACAAGTGAAAACATCGCAACACACAGAGTCACGGTGTGTTTCCACTTTCCACCGGATTTGGTGGCCGCTTGTTTTGGCGGCGAAAGTCCCGAAAATACCATGTACGTGGACGAGAGGAGATGAGGCATGGATTCGCGCCGTGCAAGCTGTGTATCAAGACCACTCTGGCTACGCTGCCCCTCACCATCTCTCGGTCCTCGCCTGTATTCCATTCCTTTCAATCAAATAATAAAAGCCAGTCCGTCTCCAGCTATTTTCTATCGCTGTGCCCAGCTGACTGCCCCCAAGAGTAGGGGTATTCGTCTGGGGTGGATGCAGGGGGTGTGGTGCTCGCACGCCCGGGGCTGCCCAGGAGCTTGCAGCCCAGAGCAAGAGCAGCACAGCTTCCCCTTCCACTCCCACTGCTCTTCCGGTGGAAAAAACACACACGGCCACCAGAGACTCTGAGTCTCTGCCGGCATGCGCCTTCCACCTATTTGGATCGGATACTTATAGCTTTTAAAGGATGTATCCGCTCTAACGGCAACCATTCCGCGCCGTGGCGAGTTGCAACTCGAAAACCGCTGGCACGAGCGATTATTTCAAGTATTCGCGCCAAACAAGCGGCCACCAAATCTGATGGGAAGTGGAAACACACAGTCAGAGGCACCGTAGTTAGAAGAAAGGAAAGAAGAACAAAGACGGTAGTTTTAGAAATTTTCGTAACTTCGTACCTTGCGTAGCGAAGTTGACGGCCAGCAGCGTTGACAGCACCTTGCTGAAGTGGTCTCCTGTGTACAGACACTCTGGTTCAAAGCCCTGCAGACAGATACACACACCAAACGCCGTTAAACCGTTTGCCATGTTGTGACGAGTGTAAGAATTTCTTCTTAGATCGTTAGATTTTGCTAAATGAATGGTGTTCATTCTGCGAAACCATGTACTACATATATTAATAATTCATTTCAATTACAGGAATAAGGTTTTTAAATACTTCAACAGTTTCGGTGGCGATTCTGCGACCTTCAGGAGTGGTGTTCAGTTGTCAGCTTCCCCTGTCCGGGTGCTGTGTAAGCCCCTTCATGAAGGGTCTTACACCCTCCAACGAGTTTGGGACTCTATCTTGCAACAGCGTGGTCAGACTGGCGGGAAAAAACGGTCAAACCACGCCCACAAGGAAGTGATAAAGCTGCGGCGTCACCATGCTAACTGGACACCACTGAAGAAGGTTGCAGAATCTCCACCGAAACTATTGAGGTATTTAAAAAACGTTATTCCTGTCATTTAAATGAATTATTAATATAAAGATTATGTTGCTTGGAGAATGACGTTTGAATACCATCCCTCCCAAAGAGCGTCTAAAAATATTCAAATGGTTTCTGTGGACACTAAGTAGGTGCCACATATACATACTTAAGAGAAAGGACAAAAACTGGGTCAAATGGGAAACTTTGGGCCGGTGAAAGTTTTGACCGTTTCAGTGTCAAAGTCGTACGAAAAAAACGTTGTCAGAAGAAATATTTCCTGAAAAGGACACATCTCCAAATGTTATTCTTTATGGTATGAATGGTATGTTTAGATAGCATTTTTGTTGTTGCTGGGGCTTAGATCACAGCATACACAGTGACGTGTGATTGTTTCCCCTCGTGGTCATATACTGCACTTCCCCCCCCATTAAATTAATTGTTAAACAAAAAATATGTATGGTCTTCTTTAATTTTGTAATAAATAGTTAATAATAAAATTCAGTTGTTAACTGTAGCAGGAGCGTAGTAGCATCCCATAAAAGTATTTTTATAGCCGAGTGATCACGATTAATAAAGTAATGGTTTTAGCTGTACACACAACACGGAGCGTCTTGCATGTGCCTGTGTGGGAGTTAGTGGTTTAGAACAAAGACGAAGCATTTCTCACCTAGCACTGCATGAAAAGGAAATGAAACTCATTGTATTAGTATTAATATGACAACAATGGTGATTAAAACAAATTGTGTTTAGGAGTAGGCCTGTCAAAATACTCTGTAAGTCAATTCATTGTACAGTCACTTAAGGCAATTAGAAATGCACAATAACTTTAACCAGGTTTTTCTTTCTTCGTTCCTCACCCGTTCTCGAACTGAATGACGGGCGCAATGACACTTAAAAGAATTCAGCGCAGTGCTCGCTGAAAAATTAGTTATTTGTTGCCCCGGGAATAAAATTAAGGCATATTTGAACGTGAAATGCAAATTCAGCGCGGGTTAGTTCCAGGACAAAATTCATTTTCATTGTTTGTGTTCAGACTGCCTTTTCCCCAGATATGGGCAGTAATGTGAAATAATATTCCAATAATTCCACATGGCAGAACCGCTGCAATACACTTGCCACACAGGGCATTTAAACGCGATGGGTATCCAATCTAACGCCAACCATCGAAAAATGAAAATCGTCGATTTCCCTGCCCAAATTACGATCTTAGATTCGATTTCGATTATATATATATTATTTTTAAAATAAACGCTTCTTTCTACGTTGGTTTCTAACCCGCAATTACCATACATTTCCGAGAGGGGTCGTTGTTTTCTACTCTCAATTTGGCGTGCTTACATTAGTCGATAAATAACAAAGCATACATGATTAATAATTGTCCATATTTCTTGGATATGGGACAGCCATACAAAATGAATGGACAAAAACAATATAAAAACGAGCAGTCAGTAAAAGTTGAATGGATAAGTTCATCAAAAGCAACATTCTTAACATAGATTAATGCAGTGCAACAGTTTAGATGTATTGTGAGGGAAACTTTCAACTCGCTAGCAATCTCCTCGCCGGAGGAACGACTGCAGACAGCGCTGTTCTGAGATCAATCCTCCGTAAGAAAATGACACGGTGAAACGCATATGGCTCCACTATACGGCTTGACCATATGACAACGGTCGTTACCGAATACAGCGGGACATCCAGGCGTGGACGATGCATTGGTTCTGGCTCGCCAGACTAAGTGCTCTTAGTAGATTGACGCCACTGGCGAACATGCCAACTACACTACCCAGTGCCCCCCGCGGCCCGGAAGTCTGGTCAGCGATCCATCGGTAAGTTGGTGATAAGTATGATTATGTAGGTTACTTATAGGCTACAGAAATGCACCAAAATCAATTCTTCCGTGAGTCATTTCCAACAACTGCACAAAATTTCATCCAGATCTGCGCACAACTATTTCAGTTATCTTGGGGACAGACAAACCAACCAACGCTACCAAAAACATTACCTGCTTCAACCCGGCGCAGGTAATAATTTTGACAGCGCCGACTCTAGTGTCTGAAATCTCAATCGTTGCTGTGGAGTGCACTATAAATTAGTGCACTATATAGGGAGTAGGGGATAGGGAATGATTTCAGACACGAACATGCCAACTACACTACCCAGCGCCCCACGCGACCCGGAAGTCTGGTCACGTGACCACGGTAATCTGCCCAGCCATCTATCGGTAAGTTGGTGATCGAGTATGATTATGTTAGTTATAGGCTACAGAAATTCAAACCAATGCAAAAAGTTATTTTTTCCGGCGTCAGCGCCTTTATTGGATAGGATTAGTCGGAAACTGGGTTGAAGAGATCAGGGGTTGACATTGCAGACAAGTCGACGAGCGTAGTCGAACTCGCGACACTGCGGAAGCTGCGGTAGACGCAGCGCCACTAACATGAATGGGGGTCGCGTTAGGTGCGGTGTCCAACCACTCGGCCAACGCGGACGCTATGCAAACCAACTCTACCAAAACCTTAACCTGCTTCGCGGCGCAGGTAAAAGATTACTAGATTAGATTTAAAAAGATACCTGACTGCGAGGATGTGCATGGGCTGGGAACGGCGCAGGCTTCCCTGCGACGACTCGGAGGACGAGGAAGAGGACGAGGATG
>OMKY01215272.1:0-12863 GCA_900302395.1 Bregmaceros cantori | reverse complement strand
CAGAGGCCATAATCTGTCATTAAACTGCTGTTACAACCGTCTCGCGCTCTCTCTCTCTCTCTCTCTCTCTCTCTCTCCCTCTCTATCTATCTATCTATCTATCTATCTATCTCTGTATCCATGCCTCTTTATGCTTCTCTCTCTTGTTCTCTCTCTCTTGCTTTCTTTCTTTTTCTCCCAATCTCTCTTTCTCCCACTCTCCCGCTTTCTCTATCTCTTTTTCTCTCTATCTCTTTCTATGTATTTCTCTCCCCATGCCCCTGTCTCTCTCTCTCTCTCTCTTTCACGTGCTTTTTTCTTTCTCTCTCCCCCAAATCTCTCACCTCTATTCTCTTTTTCTCTCACTCTCTTTCTATCTATTTCTCTCTCCCTGCCTCTGTATCTCTCTCTCCCTCTCCCTCCCTCTCTCTCTCTCTCTCTCTCTCTCTCTCTCTCTCTCTCTCTCTCTCTCTCTCTTTCCATCTATTTCTGGCTCCCTGTCTCTGTATGCCTTTCTGTCATTCTCCCTTTCATTTTTCTCTCTCTCCCCTTCTCCCCCTTTTTTTCTATCTATTTTTCTCCCCCTGCCTTCCTCTCACTCTTTCTCTCTCCCATCTTGCTCACTCTGTTTCTCCTTTTCCCGCTCTCCTGCTCGCTCTCACTCTCCTCATTTGCACTCTTTCTCCCTATCTCTCTTTGCATCTTTCGGTCTCCTCTTTCTCTTTCTCTCGCCCTCTATCTGTCTCTCTCCGTCTCTTTCAGGTGAGGATGGTTTTTTTTGGTGCTTTTTTCAAGCAGACACAATGGGTCCCTCCCCTCTTCTTCCCCGTGCTCCCTCCTTCCTCAGCAGCACACACAGAGTGCCAGACAGCCAGACCGGGTCTAGACCAAACCAATTTACACTCGTTTGACTGTGAGACTGCCACAGACACACACACAGCATAAGCTGCCTTTCCCTCTGCAGCAACCTATTGCGAGTTACTTTAATCTACCAATTAAATGAACCAGCTATTCTGCAACTTCCTTAGTTAACTCTTTCTACGCCTCAGACTTCCAAAGACGTGCTACAGAAAACACATAGGGTGGATTGCCCTAATGTGGGACCTTTTTTGACGCTTCCTAATGAGGGACAGTCAGTTGCCCAAGGTGGAACAATGAAATGTAGCGTTGAGGAGTTGAACTTAATGAGCCAGAACCTCTGGATCTTAGGTGTCCCACATTTGGCAGTGGCCCACTCTAGAGCAATCCACCCTACTTACTTTTTTAATATGTAGACTATTCTAATGACATTTTTTTCTAATATGTAGATATCCTCTTCTTTACACTACTGGCTATTGTATTCAGATACCATAGACTATTTGATCGACCTTTAAATATCAAAATTTTTAGTCTCAAAATGTTTTTTCGCTGAAAGAGTTAAACTTAAGTTGACTTAAGACGACGTAAACTTGACTTGACTTACTAGACGTGGGGACTCATCAGTTCCTCAGATTCCTTTTCCACCCTGGTGAATACACATTGTTCATTATTACACAAACACCAATCAAGGTGATGTCATATTGGTATGACAAAGAGTTCAACCATGAATTCATATGGGAGTTAAGACACAGTGGAACAATACGAATACAATGATATTTTTTGGCACATTTGTTTGTCGATTATAACGTTCCCACCGAGATGACAGGTGTGTTGTGGCGTTTTCCATAAAACTCCACACACTCCAAAGACAGTGTGGAAAGAACACTTCATCACTCTCCCTGGCTCTATGTGCTCTAATGAGGAGCTAGAAAGGGGAGAGGGGGAGAGGACAAACTGAAATATAGGAGAGGAGTGCGGAAGAGAGAGAAGAGTGCTAGGAGAGCTGGGGAGAAGGAGGGAGAGAGAATTATAGCGATAGAGAGACTGGGACAGAGCACGGAGGTTAAAGAGAGAAGTAGAGAAAGGATGTGAGAGAGAAAAGGAAATACGCACAGGCGGCTTTCTGCATTTTTTCTGGCGACGCCAGGCTATGATGCAGACGGTGTGAGGTACATACAGAGGGAGTGAGAGAATAGAAATGGGGAGATTGGGAGAGATAAAGACTGAGTGAGAGAGGTGTATGGAGTGGATTCAACAATGTTGATTTAATTCTTTATCTGTGGGGCTGAGTTCAACATTTACATTTAACCAAGAACAAAGTTGTACACCCTACATATGTGATAACAGCATGATTTCTTCCTGTCTCTCTCTATCTTCCTCTATTTTGCTTTGATTTTTTTGTTGTTGTTGATGGAAAAGATGTTCTGTCAAGTTTTAAAACTGCATCTTTAACACCAGTTACCATGGCTGTGCTGCATGGCTCACCTGGGGTGATGTTGGGTCAGGCCTGTTTAAAATTCACACCTGTTTACGAGCTGTGTCCGGGACCAGTCTGAGAAGGGGAGAGCGGGGTACTTCATCAGATACAATCCTTCAAATGCTTAAGGTTATACTGCGGCAGGTCTTTTCCACCGGCAGGTGGCAGAAAAACACGCCTACTTTAATCAAACTTCAATAATCACATAACATTTGGATGTTTGAGAAATTTGGCTTGCTACTCGGTTTTGTGAAATTCCTGCCACACTTTTCCATGTGCCTTCCACTATTGACGCACTATGGAGCATGCTTGTAGAACTAGAAAAATGCATTAATAATCACACACAGACTGAACCCCTGATTGATTTGATTCATTTCAGATGTCTTTGAAGAAAATCAACAGCCTCAAAGTCAACAAAACAAGAGAATAGATGAACAAAAACACATCTGAAAAGGAGTGGGAAGACTCATAGCTTACCCCAGCCACCCCCACATAGGTTAATTGTTTGTCTTTCACGAAACTTGTGTCATGAACAGTTGAGGTAATGCCGTAAATATTGTATTATCAATTAATATCTCTCTGTCTACGTCTTTCTCTCTCTCTTTCTCTTAGGTGAAGAAGTATTTTGAACTAGAGCCACTGGCCCGGGGTAAGCGCTGGCTGCTGGAGGGAAGCGACGTCGACAGTGTGGAGTCTCTGAAAGAGACGTTCAGCCACTTCATTGCCCTGCTCGAAGACAAAGACAGCGAGCCAGCCAGGATATGACACTGACGAACACCAGTCACACTATGAACGCTGCAGTCTCCCCTCCTAGAATAATCTGAGGCTACCTCTAGCTGGTCTTTAGTTCGGTAGTAAAGATCCTTCTGGAGAACGTTGACGTCATCAGTGCTGTTGTTTTTAAGTAATACCTTGTAGGCTTGTTTGGTTTGTGTGTCCGTCCTTTAGAATTGTGTAATAGAATTATTTTTCATCAGAAAAAAAAAATTGTTGATGTTTATTAAAAGTGTTTTTGTATGGAAGACAAGACTGGAATCAAATGATGACGTTAGCGTTGAAGACGTCACCTTTGTCATTCATACAAGAGCAGTTTGTAGTATTTCACACAAAGACATAATGGATGTCTTTAAACTAAAATTGATGTTTTCTTCTTCAATTGTAGTGGCCATAACACGTAGGCGAGAATGTGAAGATGACGTCCTGGGAGCAGCTCAAAACACAAGATGCAAACTTTATTCCCAAATTAACTTGCAACCACAAAAGATTGACAAATTTGATTTACTGGCCAATATGATGGTGGTAACTTTTACAAAGTTGTGTGGCGTCGATCAGGGCATTTTCATGATGATGAAATAAGATGCTGCTGTGATAGAATCAGCTTCACTTTTTTGGAAGATTAGGTAGAATTCAAAATTTTTTATTCAGTTTAAACTTCCTGCAAGCATAATAAACTCTGTTGCGGGCATCATGAACATAATTCACAGCCCCTTTTGGCTAGCAAGCAGAGTCTCAGCAATGTAATAAATATAGGCCAATGCTTGCAATTTGCAGCACATTCAAATTGTGATGTTCATCACTACCTCGTATCACCACACGAGAGGTACGTAGGCATTACAGATTAGAGGTTCTAGACAGTGGACCAAAGCAGCATGAATGGATGCTGAAAAGTAAATGCGAAATGCAGACAGCAGCACATGATGAAGCCTTGTATGCTCCGTGTCTTGGTGCATACAAGGCAAAATAGAGGAACACTTGTGTATTTAGTCATGCCGTGCCTGAATACCTAACTTCCAATGAAGCCACGCCCATTCACCATTATGTTCAACAGTCTGTTCCAATTTCTGTTCTTCTGTAATCAAAATGTGAAGGACACTTCATTACACTACATTTTGACTACTTAGCAGAAGGGCTGGGACCACACTGGCATCATTTTAAAAACTTAAAAAATGGCGACTGAAGAGGCAGTATACAATTTCTGTTAATAGTCAAGTGTCACAGACCGGTGCCCATTTTTTCTTTCATTTCTCAAAAGCGAGTGATATTTTGGCAGGCTGCGTGATGATGGGAAAATCGCGAGAACACTATTTCCAGTAACTCTCCAAAGCACATTCCACTTCGAACAGTACTTTCCTGTTCGAAATTCACACCCTATTCATGCAGTGTACTCTGTGGCATAGTGCAATGTACTTTGGAAGTACACAAATTGAAACACCGGAAGATTCCCACCAAACATCCTTTTAAAGTCTACGTCAATGCATTACTCGGTTTTAAATAAGGATAACTCCTCACTGTCTAACCAAGGTCCACGCAAAGTTGTAAAGTTGTAAAGGCGCCCTCATGAGGATGTGCATCGTGTTACCTTTGGACTGGCTAATTAAAAAATATGAAGCGCCAATATTTTTTTTCAGTGCCAATCCAAATGTGTGCTGTTTTCTGAAATGTGGTACAAATTATACATCATCATTGGGTCTTTACTTTGTAGGGAAAATGTGTTTCTAATTTGTTTCATTCTTTGATAAGAAGTAAGTACGTTTGTTTTGTATCACTTCTTTAGAGCTTCTTGGCAGTGTAGATCAGGATCCATTCACTCCGAAACAGTGAACACGTGATGTCAACACCGTACGGCATACACCAATGCATGGAGGAATATCTGGCTGAAGATCAAGTTCATTCGTCCGACTCCTACTACATCCAGCTTTCTTCTTGGTGTCAACAGACTTAAATCACTCACTGAGGTGATTGTCACAAAGTGACCAACTAGTGGTAGAACTCAAACAGGAGATTATTACATGGAAGACACTTGGAAGTGTGCACTCACCATCTGAACCCCATTGGACTCAAGTAGCCTTCTGGGATTGTAATCTTTCAGTACTGGCTACGACCCCTCGCTCCCTACACAAACACACACACACACACACCACGATCCAAAACACGCACACACATACACCAAGACCCAGAACACACAAACACAGACACCAAGACCCAGAACACACACACACACACAGAACCGTGTTGGGTCACAACAGTGATGTTTTTCGCAGAGTCGCCACCATCAACCTTTTTTCACGCTACAATTCTTGAACAATGGAAGAAAATGGCACCAAAAATTCATACTGTAATATGGTCTTCCCTGGTGTTAGCAGAGTCAGGACATACTGTACCTAACTTACTTGCGTGCGTGCACTTCAATCACTTCAGCTATTCTAACAACGTACTGCTGCACGCAGAGTGAGTGCACCTATCGACGAGAGGGATTTGCATGTATGTATCATATCAGCTAACATCAGGGAAGAACATATTTCATTATTTATATTCAAGCTAAGCCAGTTAGCCACATGCCAGCAACATACACTGAACGTGGCCGCACCCTCATAACGGTATGTTTCCACCAGAATTCGTTGCCGCTTGTTTCGGCGGCGCAAAACTCAAAATAACCAGGTGGAAAGGAAGGCACATGCCGACAGAGACTCGCGCAGCTGAAGTAATTTAATATCGACCACGCGTTATTAATTCTTCACAAACAGAGAGGGGGAGATAGGGTGGCGTGCAGAGTGGGTGGCTGTGTGTGGTTCCTAAGCCGGGAGAGCAGTGAGAGAGTGTGAGGGAGCTGCGCTGCTCTTGCCCGGGGCTGTGAGCTTCGGGCAGCCCCGGGCGTGCAAGCATCACCCCACCTGCCCCCACCCAACGCTCTCGGTGGCAGTCCCCTTGGCACAGAGATACAAAATCGCTGGTGACAGACTCGCTTTTATTATTTGGTTGAATGGAATGAAATGCAGGCGAGGACAGAGAGAGATGGTGAGCCAGAGTGGGATAGGTGAAGGCTTGATGCACAGCTCGCACTGCTTTTCCATGCGGCGTGACGCCGAAGTTCAATTATTTCTTCTCCCACGGTCCACCGCCTCGTTCGCCTTGGGGTGAATGACAGCTGCCTGGCCGCCGAGTCGCACGGCAATTGATCCGCGCCGCAAATTCTTGCGTCTCATCCACTCACATGGTATTTTCGGGACTTTCGACGCCGAAACAAGCGGCAACAAATTCTGCTGGAAACACGCCAGAAGCCTGCTAATAGCTTTAATAACATCAATATAACACATTATTTCAGCCATACATTTATCCCTTTCAGGGCAAATAATCTTCATCCTTTAAAGTAAACCAAATATTCTGTGCAATTAAATAAACATCATAACATATCTACTTTGTAGGCAAAAGTTTTAGCAACTCTGTTCATTCCAAAAATGTTGTTTTCTGGGTCCACCCACACACACACACACACACACACACAGTGCCTGCCGCTCACACACACACAGGTGCAGAGTTGGTGGTATCTGTATGGCTTATTGTGTGACTGATTGTAGCTTGCACCTAAAACTAGGTTGCTGTGTTGTCACAAGAATGTGGTTGTGCCATTGAAGTGGAGTCCCAAGCCTTAGGTGTGCATGTGTGTGTCTACGCTCATGTATGTATGTTAGTCCAAACAATGTCTCCATGTTTGTACACGTGTGTGTTTGTGACTGCGTGCGTTGAGTGTATGTGTGCGTGTCTGTGTACAGGCGTATGTGTGTGCATTATATTTTAGTGATTTCCTTTTATATGTTGAGTGCTAGAGCGTCTCTGTTATCAGATGACCCGTCTTACACGTCATGAATGAAAGTGGGAATCATTTTTGATATATTAAATATTGTGTACATACCGTGTGCTTGTGTATAATGTATTTACATTATGTGCGTGTGAATGAATCAATGAATTAATATTTTTTATTCACACACATCAACTCATTTCAGTGTGTTATGGTAAGCAGCCACCTAGCATGAAAACACAATTACGCTCATCATATACCAGATTTTTGTTGTTTTCTGGGATAAGACTGTCTCTAACATAATGATACCACTTACAAAAGCATTGATTAATAGAACATGATAGTCCGAAACACCTTAATAGACAAGTTTAGTTTGAAGTGGATGAATTTTGACAAAAAAAACTCACGCTGTTTTAAAATGTGCTTGCTCACTGTGTGACCGATTACCAATTATCCACCCACTTCGGTCATGATTATTCTCGAAAACCGAGTCCAAATTACTCAGGTATCTGGTCACATGTTCTTCTGGCTCCCTCGGAATCCCTTCATCATCAATGTGATTTTTGCCAAAGCGGTCCAGGGAATTCATCAATATGGTCTGCACGTGATTTCAATTGCGTTGATACAGTTCTTTTGTGCCACTTTCAAAGAGGCTCATTGTTGTAAGTTACTTACTCGAAAGTGTAATTGGTAATGTAATCGCATTTGAGATTAACATATCATTATTACATATTTCAAAACAAGGTTCTCAGGGGGGCCGATTGGGTAGGGAGTGCGTCTCCCAGACCATAGGTCGAGCAGTGCCCCGGGTTCAAATCCCCTGTCCGGCTTTTCTGCAATGTCTCCCTCCGACTCTTCATCCCAGTTTCCGATTTAATCCTGTCACTATCTCTCTCAAAAAAGAATGAAAAACGGCACTTGCGCCCAAAAAATAACGTAAAAAAAAAAAACAGTCCACAAGTTTTAAATGGCCTTTCCATATTCTTTACGGAGAGCAGTCGAGAAAAGTTTACAATAACATGTCCAGCCAAGTATTTCTTTCCAGTAACATAAGCGGTGTCTTGTTGAATGACATTTGACAAGTTAGGACTGTTTTTGGACGTTTTAGGAATACCTGATGTAGCTCAGCCTCACTAGATGCTGCCTCCAGGGAATTAGATTGACACCCCTGTTTGTAAATGTAATAGTAAGGGACTACAGTTACTATTTTTTTGTAATGTGATTACTGATTAATGTGATATTGCAAGCCCTGGGGCGTGGTGAGGAGACAGAGCTACGTACTCAATAACTAGTGTTGGGCAAGTTCACTTTCAACATGAACTTGTTCTAATGTCAGTTCAGTCCTTGTAAAATTAATTTGTTCATAGGTTCATTCGTTCATAGGCCATCATTTTGACCTATGAACAGGTGGTTCCCCAAAATGAAAGAAAACATTATTTTTGTTCTTTTTCGTACATTGCTGTCAGCTATAATTGGTCAACATTATTGACAGTGTGCAGGCAAGAAAGAACGTGTGCAGAAGAGAAAGAACAAAAAGCAATATTTAGCTGTTTTAATGTTGGGTTAGATTAGGGGCAGGCTTAAATTTGCAGTTGCTGTGCTTTATTGCTGTGTTTTAGCTCAGAAGGCTTTTTAAATGTGATATTAACAAATTCTGAACTAAAATACAGCTCAGTTCAATAACCTAAAAAAAAGTGCACTCATAATTAAATCGTTCACTTTCGCCCAACCCAGACAGGTCCTTTCTGTGTGGAGTTTACATGTTCTCCCCATGTCTGCGTGGGTTTCCTCCGGGCACTCCGGTTTCCAGTCTCCAGTCAGTGCCCCTGGCCAAAGTACTGGCTCAGAACTGGAGTTGGCCCCGGGCGCTGCACCGCGGCTGCCCACCGCTCCTCAGGGATGGTTTCAATGCGGAGGAAGAATGTTACTGTACGTGTATGTATGTGTGACGAAATAAAGTATCTTATCTATCTCATAAAATATGAAGGAGTTCATGAACTATCGTTCTTTGAGCATGTTTGGGTACAACACTGTCAATACCCACCAGAGACTCTTCACTATGGTATACATGTTTGGAAAAGACCAGTGTGGTTCCAGCTGCAGCAGCGTTCTGGCAGCTTTGCTAGTGTTTTAATCCACGCTAAGCCAGCTGGACAGTGCAGCCTTGTACACTGAGAGCTATTGACCAATTCCGCCAGGGCTACAGCCTGTGATGGACTCCACTATGCTGATCGACAGGCTGTGTAGCCGCCGCCGGGGAGTCTGGAACAGAGGTGCTCAATCTTTTTTCAGACCGAGAAACACTTAAATGACTATGTAGGTGAGAGCTACCACACAGACGTTAGTTTGCCCCTTGTTTGAAATAGAAACTGAAAATTAGGGGGCCCGCAGTGGCAGAGTGGTTATAGAGCGCGCCCTTAAGACCACAGGTCGAACAGCGTCGCAGGTTCTAATCTCCGCTCCGTATTTTCTGCAATGTCTCCAGCCGACTCTTCATCCCAGTTTCCGATTTAATCTTATCACTATCTCTCACAATAAAGAATGCTTGCACCCAAAAAATAACTTGAAAAACAAAAAACGAAGATAAAAATATACATTTGCTTAATTGCTTAATTACTTTTTCATTATTGATATTTTTGCATTGTTTATTGTAAAAACAGTTATTGTATTGCACTGCTTCGGTGGTGCAGTCGGTTAGACCGCTGCATTCTGCACATACACAATCGGGTAACTGCGGCTTCCGTTCACAGCACACAGAGGTAGGTCTGCTTTCCCCACTCTCTCATCCACATTTCACGCTAACCTTGTCAATGAAATGGAGAAATTGAGCGAGAAAAAACAACAAATTAATAGCACAGTTATGAATGTATTTATTCCGAAAAAACTGCCAACGTGTTTAATTTCGTATGTTTTTACATTGAAATAAACCGAATCAATGTCATCATAGTTGTTTTGCAGGAGATCTACTCAGACAACCCCTGTGATGTACCAGTAGATCACCATCTGCCTGATCAGCACCTCTGGTCTAGAAGATTCCGCAAGGTTAGAAATGTTACTTTTGAAAAGTAATCCCGTACAGTAACAAGTTACCCATGGTGAACTCTTAATTCGTAACGTACTCCCGTTTACTTTTAAAGCTCACGTTTTTAAAGTAAACTGAGTTATTATTTTCATTCACTTTCAGATTCATTTGAATTCAATTTCATTCCAATATCCACATTCTTGAATGGCCTTACGTTTTAATTTTCAATTCCTTCAATTTGGGGTACATTTAGGCACTGTGTGAGGAGTGGTTATGAAATTAGATGTCTCATGTAAAAACTTTTGTGTTATGGTTCCTGGTGGTTGTACAGAAACCACCACCATAACATTCACTGTCAGCCTGGCGAGCATGCAATTAGAACAATCTTTGGGTCTGGTAAAACCGGGGTCGAAAAATGTGTCAAAAAAAGTGTCAATCAAATCGTGTTATCCAGTCACAGCATAGTAGGTGCGACGAGCAGCGTGGAGACATGACCACCAAACTCGCTCACGTCTCGCGTCAACCATACAAAACTCCGCCCACGTCTTGCGCCGCCCATAGCAAACTCCACCCACGTTTCACTTCAAATAATTTGATTGGTGAGCCCGTATACAGCGGACTCTCCTGATATGCCCAGACCCAATGTACCATCTAGTAGCGTGCGATGTGTGGACAATTCGTTGGTTCTGGCTCGCCAGGTTAATTCACTGCAGTTGTACGTGAATGACTGCTGCATGCTTGGTATAGTGGAAGCTTAAGTAGAAGCTACATTGCCTGCAAGGATTTGGCCTACTGTAGGCCAGGTACAGGTCAGCACTGCTAATACAGGTTGTGCTGCATGCACATTTACAAACGTACAATCATAGTCATGATCACATTTTTTTCTAAAATTGATAACCAGCCAGGATTATTGAACACATGGAATACGCTCTTCCTGGCAAAAGTAATGTAAGGTAGATTACATATTTTAACATGTCTTTTTTTACTAGTTTTTGTTCAATATAGAGTCGTCTTAGGACTATAGGTAGGAACATTTATTTTAAAACAAGCTGCCTCCCACTGAGCCAACATCCAAAGAAGGCAAAAATAGACTCCTGTTGAACACTTATAGCAGATTAGTATATTAGAATACGTAACACCCGTGACCGCGCTGAAGGTCGTTAAGTGCCAAAGTCCAAAGGTCCACCATTCATTGAGGTGAATGTACAAAAGGAGGCTGCAAGATGAACTAGGCTTGAGGTTTTTTATTTGGCAATGGCATCACAAAGGTATCCTGTACCAGATCGACTTTGTTGCTATTTCCTTTATTTTGTAGAGCCGACATTGATGAGGGGGAAACACGCCCTGCACCGGGCGAGTGAACACTGCACACTATCACACATGAGAGACCGTTTTAACAATACGACCCTCTTAACTGAGGTCTCTGAATCAAGGTAAGACTTGTGGCACACTACAAAACACAGCAGAACACTTGATGGTAACACTGAACGTAGGGCACATGTGAGTCCGAGCGCAGGGAAATTTAGGGTGGCAGGAAGGCTGATTAAAACATATGAGATGGTGCTAAATTAATGGAGCACGTGCGTTCGCACTGTGACTCGCTACGAGCCAGGGATGTCATGACCAAGTCACAGATAGAGAGACATACTACATACTACAGGGGAATTCCAATGGATAGGAAAAGAACATTCGCGAGAACTGTTCCAGGGAAAAGCAGGGCATGTTGCAGTTGAGGTGGCAGAAGTGACGATCGTGCGCTTCCGTCAGCACCTGGATAACAGTCCGATAGTACATTAGCAGTCGCTTGATTGGCAACTGGCATGATTGAAGCAAATTAAAAAAAAAGTCTTATGATGAAATAATATGTTGAATCATTTGCGTGAATATACATTAATTAAAACTTTATTGAAATAAATCCAAAATCTACATTTCTCACTGAATCAATTTGTAGTTGCAGGTTAAGCGGCTGAGATGCTGCTAAGGGTGTCCAAGTCTAAAGTCATGGTTCTCAGCCAGAAAGGAGTAGAGTGGCCTCTCTGACTGAGGGAACTTTTGTTCAAGTGCCTCGGGATCTTGTTCAGGTGTGAGAGAACGATGAGGGAGATGGACAGGTGAGATGGTCGGACTGGTGAAGTGCCTGTAGCAATATAAACACTGCATGGATATATTTTGGTGAAGAGAACTAAAATGATGTTCTGCCCCACCATACTCACCACTAGTCATAAATGTTGTGGCTGAAATCAGTCTCTATCGCAAGGTGGCTTCCTTATATATAGTGTGAGAAGCTAAAGTCTGCCTGCTGAAGTGGCGTGGGCATGCATCCTGGGCCCCTGAGCAGTTATTCTAAACATGTCCCACAGGTAGGAGGCCCCGGGTTAGAGTCAGGTCATGCTGGGGAGAGTATATCCCTCAAATGGCCTGGAAACGGTCAAGTTCCCCCTGGTTGAGCTAGAAGAGAGGTAAGTCTGGGCTTCCCTGCTCAAACTGCTGCCCTCGCGACCTGATTCCTTATAATCAGAAGAAGACAATAAGTAATACATTAATCATGCCTGAAGAAAAATTGCATAACACATCAACAATGCCACAAGGTCATATTTGCTAATGTTTCCTGGGGCTGGATGGGATTCTGGAAGTCTGCACTGGTTGTCACCATGGGCTAAAAATCACATTTATAACAAATACTACCATATTGTCTAAAAATGTGCTGTATTTTGCTGGGCAACACCGAAGCCTCTAAAGGTAATCAAGCATGTGTTATGGAAATGTGACTTGTAGAGTCACGCCTCCATTGTCCTGATTGGCTACAAGCTGTGACATCATTGGATGTCCCCTCCCATCAGCTATAAATCAGTGATACTTCCTGATGTGGTTGTTCGCCCATGTTTTCCTGCTTAGCTCATAGCTTAGCTTAGCTAGCCGATACCCGGCTAATGTCCAGTATAGCTTAATAA
>OMKY01215249.1:0-13860 GCA_900302395.1 Bregmaceros cantori | reverse complement strand
AAGTTTTTAAAAAAAAAAAAAAAGCCGTGAAACTGATGGGCTCCTGCCTCAGTCATTTTCATAGTTTCCAGAGTTTTCAATGAGGAACGTGAAAACAAATGAAAAATTTCAATTAAAATCATTATAATTTTGAATCCTATTTTGAGGAGAGATTGACAAACCAATAACAATATGAACACAAATGAATGAGAAAGACATATAAAATATATATAAATATTGACAACAATAAGCTTTAATACTCACGCCACCATGAGCTCAGACTCCTCGGACACAATGCTGTTCTTCTCGTGAACCAGTTGGATCCACTGCTCTATCAGGTCAGGACAACTAGGGCTTCCTGCAACCCAGAGTGGAGACAATAGGTCACACAGAGTGTGTGTGTGTGTGTGTCTGTGTTCACATTTGTAGGGGTGTCCAAATGCTCTGTTCCCTATATATAACCCATAATGCAGGGCTATTCAACTACTTTGCTCAGAGGGCCGCATTGTCAGAAGCGGAAGGCCGGAGATGCCGGACACTGCAATGTTGCTTTCTCGTTTGTAACAAGCAACATCCGAAACAACAACACACAAATAGTGGTAAACAGCAGCCGCTCACCTAAACTACAACACATTTATAGTGCATCTGTTGAGGTAAAGAACTTTTTTTTCCCAGGATTCCTCTGGGGGTCAGAAAAATATGATTGGAGGGCCGGATTCGGCCCGAGGGCCGTCAGTTCAATGGCCCTGCCATAATGCATTGCGAAAAATGACCTAAACTACAAACATGGTGTGGGGGGAGTCAATAGTCAGTCCGCGGCAAATAGTTATAAATGTAAGTACTTTTGGCTTTCTGTGATGATTTTCTAATGTTATAATAATTTTGACGCCGCCGACTCTAGTGTTCGAAATCTCTGTCACTGCTGTTGAGTGCACTATATAGGGCGTAAGGAGTAAGGGATAGAGAACAATTTCAGACACAGGCACTGTAAGTCACAGATCGTGCACGCGTGTGTGCGATTTATTTCTGTACCTCTGCACTGCGCTTCTTGCCGTTTTACCCCATTGACTCCGAATTGAATATTTATTGGGCTATTAGACCTATTTTTATCCATCCAATTTCAGTTGTGTGTCCTTTTTTGGCTTCAGATCGGCACCCTCCACTGGTCAATTTAAGCTAACCATTTCATAAGTCATGTCTTTTTGAATGAATTCATGGGAATATGAAAGTACAGGAAAGATCAAGAAAGACTTTCAGATCCCAGAAGGTTACGTTCTACAAATAAGACTAATGGCCCACATGACTAAACAATGAATGATTAAAAAAAAACAGTGATAGTAATTTATGATAAATGTATTATTTGATTAGTACAGTTATAAAATATGTTTAGAACTGCAGAACCAAATTGTGCAAAAACTAATGCAAGTGGACAAATCCTTTGCCACCCAAGAAATGACTTTACTCTTAACCAGAGACTGCCTGGATGTTTCCTACCTGGCTCTGCTCTCAGAGCTCTCTCCAGTCGGACTCCCTTCTCCTCCAGCTCTTTAAAAGTCACCTCAATCTCCTCCAGGCGTCTCTGGATGGACTACACAGAGCAGTACACCATGGTTAGAACAACCTCTGCAGACAAGACTTTTATAAAGACTTGAACATGCATATACTATCTTCTTATTCCCAGCTTTTCCATATAGTTCTGTTGTTGATCATCTCTTTGTTGATCTTCTCCCTGGAATTTGTATTTATGCAGTCCCTCCTAATTGTTTTAGGTCCCTCTCCTTTTCTGTTTCCTTATATATCTCAATGACTTCTCCTATTAGAGTCTAGACTCTTGAATCTTCTTAGAGACTTCTAACACGTTCACCGTTCCCTTTATGTAAAACATGTGGAAATACTGCTATAGCGTTTAAATTAAAGCTGGCGAACTTATCGAGGTTTTAACGCGTTAGTGCCGTTATTTGGACAATGCATTATTATATTCCATGTAATTAACAAAAAAAAAATCCATAGCTGGCTGGCATACATCAGCATCTCCTCCATGCAACGAAACCTGCCGACATAAAGCCGGTGGCCAAAAAGCTTGTGCCCCGCCCCATCGAATCGTTCTGTATTTCAAATGTATCGTTTTTGAATCGAATGATAACCTGTGTATCTGATACATCGAATTGTCTTTCTCAGAGATTCCCAACCCTACTGCAGGAAACCCGTAGTGGCCGTTAATGGTACACATTCTACTAAATAAAAGACTTTGGATCCTTATAATATTTCTATTCAATTCCCTATAACGCAATACATCTATTCAGTACAATATTTCTATACTTAATCATTGACATTTAAGCAAAAATAAAATGTGATTAATCGAACGATTAACTATGGAAATTATGCGATCAAAAACTTTAAATCGATGGCCACCACTAGTTTCAATAGGCCCCGTCTCTATCGAATGAGTGCTCAATTAAAAACAAACCCAACTAAACCTCACATACTTCGATTTCTAATACTGCCACTTAGCCTGCTTAAAGTGTGCCATGTTGTCCGTCTTTGTTTACTAAATGAATAAAGGCTCCAATTCAGTAGCATGTCATTTATTTGCCATGTTGCCCGTTTTCACTTTTATAGAAAATTAATTCTTGTGACGTGCCAAACTTCTCCAAACCACTCCGGGTAAGTGAATAGCATAATTACATTCCAACAATATGGTCAAATGTCCAAGTTTTCTCGGAGGGGGCGCGGTTGCAGAGTGGCTATAGAGCGAGACCCCGGACCATAGGCCGAGCAGTACCACGGGTTCTAATCCCCTCTCTGGCTTTTCTGCAATGTTTTGTCCTTTAATTGTATGTGCCAACAACGTACCTGAGCTTTCCTGAAACGCTGGAGCTCACTCATCTTTGCGTGGCGTTGGATGGTTCGCATTCTTAGCAACTCCTTCTTCTGAGGGTCGCATGACAAAGACTCCAGCTGGCAGGAGACGGGCAAAGCAGTCACAACATGAGGGGCAGTGGGAGAATGAAGACAGACACACATGCACAGATAGTGACAAAGACAGACAGATAAATAGCAACCTATACCATATTTTGCGCACTTGACTACAAGGCACACCTCCAATAGATTTCCTGTTTTGAAACTTTTTTCTCCATAAAATCAGCATCGGACTATCTAAGAAAGAGTGAACGAGAGTGAGACAAACAAAGAGTGAACTGAACTAGGGCTGAAACGATTAATCGACTAATCGAGTATAAAATTAATCAGCAACTAATTTAATAATCGATAATCACCAAGGACTTGAATCCTTGTTATTGTCAAATGTTTTGTGTTGAAAATGCCCTCTATTGGTCCGTGGAAATTAGATATTCTTTTTTTTCTGAAAATATGAAATATTTGATTTAATTGATAATGATAAAGCTAAAAAAACAAATATGATGAAAACCATGAAAGGGTCAGAGAAAGTAACTGATTGCTAGTACATTTGCTTCTTATGAAGAACACAATTTGACAATTTTTCAAGTGGACATGATGGATTTCTTGTAATTGTTGCTTCCTGTGAATATTTGGGGATTTTTTTCAGCACTAAACTGAACATACCACGTTTAACATAATGGGAGAAACTGATGCGTGACAGACAGACAGACAGGGCTTAGTTTCAGTGGAGCAATGGGGAGCATGCTTTAGGACCCCTGGCTGCAGAATCTTCCACCTGACAAACTAAGCACTGGCGATAGCGACCAACTGAACAAAGACGCTAACTGAGCTAGAAATAGAACAAAGGGAGGAGAAGCTCGTACCTTCTCCTGTGCCTCGGCAAGGTCGTAACACCCGAGCATGTCGTCGTCCTCGTCTTCATCTTCGTCGACCCCGTCGTCCGACATGCCGTGTCCGTGTCGGAATGTCGTCTCTACATGAGCAGAGACACGTGTCTCAGAAATACATAGATATATGGATATACACACAGATACATTCTGTTCCTCCCAGGGACATTTTGTTGGTTCAGCAAGAGAATAAAGAAACTCACCAATAACATAATAACGTTAAAAAATATGACTGTTAGATGAACTGTGATCATGGGGAATAATACAAAGGCTCTACATGGGCTGGCTCTGTGTTGAACAGTCGGTTAGACCACCACATCCAGCGCCATACAGTCTTGTGCTTGTGGCTAGGACTGACAGTGCACGCAGCTGTGGTGAGATCGCTTCCCATCCCCTGCAGGTCAGCTCCCCCGCTCCCCCTTTTCGCTTCACACTAACCCTGTCAACACTTGTCATGTTTCTACAGTCCAGGCATAAACGGGCAACTTAAGCCACTTCTCCACTACAAAAAAAACTTGAGGCACAGTTCGGCGCATCTCAGTTAAGTTTAGTTCAGTTTAAATGGGAACGTGACTCCACTGTTTTTAACGCAGCCACGAAGGGGTACATTTTGATACGCCAGTGCTCACCACCAACCCTGCGCGTGTCATACCCCTCTCAATTAACACTCCCCCACCCTCCTGTGATTGGCCGGCCACGTTGCGTCACCCCCTCAGCGACCAGCGACCAGTAACCACCGACTGCTTCATTTCAGAACCACATCTGAAATGGGTCCTGGAACCTGGTGTGGCCTGACCGATTTGCCCTCATGGAGAAGTGATTTTACGGGTGGATGTGCATGTGAACTGCCCCATGCTGGCCTTAAGTAAGCCAGTGGAAAAGGGGCTATAAAGTGCTCAGTTTTGCAAATAAAAAAAATGGATGATAGGTTCCTTCCAGCGCATCCACTTTTTTTATTTTAATAGAAGCACAAAGACGACACAAAGTAACCTTTATTTCTTGAAAACTTCAAGGGTTAACGAACAGAGAGGAAGAAAGCGTGTGACTCACCCACTCTACCAGGGTGTGGAGTCAGCAGGCTCAGGCGGGGGTCTCTCCTGGGGCGTGGTGAAGAAAGGTTCCACGGAGAGAATTTTGAACGTGGTTTGCTCTGTCCCGGATCCTCCTTCCTCCGGAAGCAGCGGCGATTACGCTTCTCCCTCATCCTTCCACTAACAGAGAGCAAGAAGAACAAGACATTATAATAGACGCCACAGACTAAACGGTGCATCAGAAGATCTTATTCAAGTGAAAGAGTATCCAGGTAGTCAACAAATGAGAACATGGGAACAGAATACAACAATATTTCATAAAACTAGGTCGATTGTAGAACATTTCTACTATTTTCCCTCGTCAAGGAAGCATACCAAAACACATGCTTATTGCCAAAGATGTCACAACTTTGAAGAAAATTATAAGCACTAATTTTCGTAGAAAGTAGAGATCCTTTCCTTTATATACACTGGTAAAAAACTCTAATTATACATATTTTGCCACCAAATAGACAATAGACGCATGAAACAGCTGTAAAATATTTGCATGGTATTTACATTATATTATATAAAGTGTCATGTATTTTTAATCCATAAGGTTGCAATTCATGATCGTTTCCAGATATGGAGTTTATAACTTTGTTGCATGTCTCCATTTCACTTTAATCGCGTCAATAAAACAGAATAAAAAATTATCCAGTTAGCTCAGAAAAGCATTTAAAACTAGAAGCACTGAGAGATTGCAAACCTGCGCCATAGTGGTACAAAAATAGCACTTTTAGTGCTAGCAGTATGTGTGGCAAGCCAATATCAATGCAAGTGCTCGAGTAGCGCTATTGCAATTGACGCCACCGGCAAACATGCTCAGCACAAGCCAACTACACTACCCAGCGGCCGCCGCACCCCGGAAGTCTGGTCATGTGACCGCGGTACGCACTCAGCGTAGCCCCGGCGCAGGTAAAAATGCACCATGCATGCAAATGCGTGTTCGTTTTTCGTTATGGATGCGTTTTATTTTGGAGATGTTGGACGCATGCACTGATGTGGGTTCGGACCAGACAAGCCGCCGGCTTCCTCCGAACCCTTTTGAGTGGACAGACGTCGAATAATTGTTACACCTGTTTCGAATCCTCGTGCTCATGTTGATGTCTGATGCTCAATAAATCAATCATCAATCAAAAAACCCGACATCAAGAACTTCAAACTTTGCAGGGTGAGTAAATAGCAGAATACATCCTAAGAATCTGGTCAAATGTCCAGAAGAAATGGTAAAAGTAAATGCCGCTGTAAATCGCAAGATCTGGCTGCCTTATACCTCTCTCCGGCATCCTCTGCCACGCGCCCGCTCCAGTATCCCTCCTCATCTTCCTGCTGCTGCTCTGGTGCGTCGGGAGCCTCTTCCTTGTGAGGTCTGAGAGGCCCCGCCGTCGATGACGACGACTCGGCTGTTCCCTCAGAGTCCGAGTCGGCTCCGCTGAGGCTCCTCAGATCTCCAAGCTGGTTCTTCTCCTCCTCAGACAGCTGGAGGCGACGCATGGACGGCCGGATCTGCGCCGCATCGCGGCCCACCTTCAGTCAATCAATCATTTCATTAATCTATAGACAGATACTTTATTCATCCCCAAGGGGAAATTTTGTTGTTTCATAAAGTGAAAGAACAGAAGATGTATACACGTATGCAGATAATAACAACAATATGTATTTATATATTAGTGTATGCACATTAAAATATCAGTGATGTGTAAAATTCAAGCGTTCATCTTTCGCACAACACTAGACGGTCCAGTGGGTCTGGTCCAACCAGGCAGGCAAATTAACGTAGGCCTCCATGTCACATCTACTGTGCACTGCGCTATGATTTGATAACTTCATTTGATTGACACCAGGGCTGCAACAATTAGTCGATTAATCGATGACCAATCGATTATGAAATTAATCGACAACTAATGCCATAATCGATAATCGTCAAGGATTTGAATCATTGTTTTCAGCAGTTATTTTTCTCACACAAACACCTTTTGGTTTACAAAAAAAATATATTACTTAATAATTTCTGGAAATCTAGAATATGATTCATAATTATTAAACATTATTGATTAAAAAAAAACTTTAATGTGAAGAAAACCATCAAAATATTCACGTAAAAACTAAATTGAATTGTTGTACATTTGTTGGATATCATGAACCAAAATTGCAACTTAACAAGATTAATCTCTGTGTCACTGTGAATATTTTGGGGATTTTTGAAAGGAAACATATCTGATTGATTAGTCAACTAATCGACTATTGAAATAAATTTGCAGCCCTAATTGAAATTTTTTCGAGCCTGCTTAATCCAGACCAAATGATCGATCGAAACGATTCATTTGTTCTGGCTTGCCAGGCTAATGTTCGGGTAGCTAAATTTGCCCCAAACAGGAGGAGTACTTTTTTGGAACATTGAATTACAAACAACAAATGAACTTGGTTCATCCACAGTACTGACCCCTCCTTCGGGAGAGGAGGCGGACGAAGACGAGGTGTTCTGCTGGTGGGCGGTCGAGTCACTGGCGGCGTCTCCACTGGCTTCCGTCTGTTTCACATGAAGCACGGAGCGCGGCTTGGGGACTGGAGGAGTGGGCTCGGGTCGGCGAAGCTTGGAGAGACGTGGCTTAGGGGTCGGAGGGGGAGTGACCTCGGGCTGAGTGGGTTCATTCGCCTTCTCCGATGCCTCCGTGCGGTCTTCCAACTTGCCACTGCCTCCGGAAGGTTCCGCTATAGTCTGAGAGGAAAGAATAATTAACTCACATTATTTCCATCAAATTTCTTTTCTAAATCAGAACTTTTGTTAGAGAATTGTTAGAGAATTCAGGTGTTGAGTTTTCCTTTTAGCCCAAAGCATCACCTGTCGGCAGCCTTACTGAGCT
The DNA here is from genome assembly GCA_900302395.1 of Bregmaceros cantori. Lineage (NCBI taxonomy): Eukaryota > Metazoa > Chordata > Actinopteri > Gadiformes > Bregmacerotidae > Bregmaceros > Bregmaceros cantori. Next base: position 6,138 of record OMKY01215249.1, on the reverse strand, counting down.
TGATTCAGCAACCATCTTAGTCACCTTTTGCTGTTAATAACAATGGTTGTTGACTAGCAAAATGTAATTTTATTTTAGCAATGTACCCTAAGAATAAATCAGCTTTCACGAAGGTAGTGCCAACACCACTGTCCTCTTAACAGCGATCGATAGTTCCAAAAATCATCATTAATTCAGCAGTATCTTGAAAATGTCATAACCACAGCATAGTAAAAAAGAAATGTAAACCAAAGTGCCACTTGATTTCATAACAACAAGTGCCAGGGCCGGATATTCACCATCAGGCTGATAGCGATACAGCAAAAGACAAGTACCGATAGTTTTGTTTTTGCCGTATCAGAATATTTGCAAATACTAGCAATACAGAAATTCCATCCCATCCCATGCCCCACCATACCTCATGGACATACCTAGAGTTTTTAATTCAGTTGTTGTAAATGTTAATTAATTTTGATTGTTTGACTGGGGAAAAGAGGAGATTGAGATTTTCAATCAATGTTAATCTTTGCCGATTTGAAAACAATACTAAATACTACACAAAATAAAACACTGTAGAAACCCAGGGCCAAACTGCACACCATGAGAGAGTTTAACCATTTTTCTTTAATTGCTTTCTTTCACAGCTTGTTTTTACAACATGTCTATTTAATAAATGTGATATGTTGCACTTTGACATCGTTTCCAATGAATGATGCGTTATAACTAACATTTATTATTTTCATTATATTATTATTATCCCTGTTCACTGACCTCATCAGGTGTAGACGGGCCGTGATCGAGCATGTGGTATTCCTGAGCCTCGTCTGATGGACACGAGGAGTCGTCGTCACTGTCGATGGACTGCTGGTCGAAATGCACCCCGTCTGCATCGCTCAACTGTCGAGTTCAAAAAGTAAACAAAGTTTAAAGAAAATAATAAAAAGCTAAGAATATAAGATATTAAGTCCCACTTAAAATTGATCATATTAAAATGTGTTGACCGCAAAAAACATGATCATGACTAAAAGAGTGCCGAAAAAGGTTTAGCTGAGTTAAGAAAAAATATATAAATCATAATAATCAATCAATCATTAATAATAAAAAAGAATCAATGATATGATAGCGAGCAACAGAAATAACCATTTATCTCAGCCCTATTCATTAGAAAAACAAGCAACATTTTCATTGCAGTCAGTGGCCTGTGTGTGTGTGTGTGTGTGTGTGAAAGAGAGACCTTGCGGAAGGAGCCCTCTGTCCCTGCGTCTATGGCCTGAGAATGCAGCTCACAGTAGAAATTCCCTGTACGGTAAACACATATACACAGATTTGCACAGTCACACACACAACCACATGCAGGTAAACACATACACAGTAGCTGTGCAACAGATATATGGATATGGTATGCATCACAAATGTTAATTCCATTCATTTTCACTCTGATGAGATGATAAAAACTAAAAATCGGATTCTTGATGCAATCTTTGACGTTTGTCTCAAGTTCTAGAGTTGTTTAGTATCTTCTGGATCCAGATCCCAATCCAGAGTCAGTGTAAACTACATCAACCCACCATTCATACCCCCATAATGAGAAAGAGAGAGACAGAGAGAGTGAGAGAGAGCGAGAGAGACCAAGAAAGATATCACAAAATTCACCATCATGATCGATTCTTCCAGATATCAGTTCAGTCAACCCAAGAACAATGTACTGTCATGCCCAACGCAGGTTGAATGTCCTGCCTGAACCAGTGAAAGAGGCCACAGCAGTGACCATTTTTAAAAATAGGTTAAAAAGTTTATTTTTGTGACAGTGCTTCATCAGTAGTGTGTGCGTGTGCGTTCTCCTTTAATCTTTACTTTTACCCTGTAGGGTAAATAGAGACACAAGACAACTCGGGTGTCTCGTGTGTCAAACACAGATTCGGATTTGTAGTGCTGCAACTAACAATTATTTTGATTGATTAATCGCCAAACATTCATTGAATAATACAATTAAATTTGTATTATTAAAAAGGTACTGATTCGCTATCTCCGCTTATTGCTAACATTTTCATTTTTTAGTATCCGTATGGAGCAGTCTACTCTTCTGTGCTAACTTATAACATATTGGGTTTTAACCCAACCTTACATGTTGTCTTTATTGTATTGGGGCCTTGACACCGGGAATGGGGACTGGCATTGGGGGCAACATATATTGAACACGTTCGAGCTGAAAATGGGCCAAACAAGGAAACGATTCATCGCTGCCGATTAATCGAGTATCAAATTAGTTAGCGATTATTTCAATAATCGATCATCATCGATTAATCGGTTGCAGCACTAGAGATTTGACATTAATGAAGACATTTGTTCACTATTCAACGCGTTGCAACATGAAAGGCGATGGAGGCAGACTGAAGCAGAGCTGCTACCTGGTGCTTATATAATTTCCTCACAGCCAGTAATTATGGTGTCGAACTTCACCACACTCGAAAGTGGCAGGCGATACTACGCGATAAATGGCTGTATCTGGAATTCTTCCATGCACCCTATATAATGCACTTTAAGTATCCCACAATGCACCGCGAAAAGAAGTGAGCATCGATGTACCCTAGACCGAAAAGCATAAAAATGACTTAAACTGGCACAGTGGGAGTCAATAACGGCCGGCAACGGCAAATAGTTATATATGTAAGAACAGTTGACTTTTTGTGACGATTATTGAATTTATAATGTTATAATCATTTTGACTTTGTCGACTAGTGTCCGAAATCTCGGTCTTTACTGTTGAATAGGTGGATATAGAGAGTGATCTCGGACACATTCATTGATCTTCCCTAACTAGATGAGACTCGTTTCCAAATATTAATCAAGACTATAACATAGAATTGGTCCGCACTCGCTTTGGCGGTCGGGACCTGAAGTGATGTGACCGGATGTCAAAAAACAAAAATCTCGCCATGTCGTCTTTCCCATGTCAAGAAGGGTAATTTCCTCTACATGGAGACCTACTCTGAACTGCCACAACACATGTCATTTAAGATTTGATCTGGACAGAATGAACATAATAAAAATACCAGCGTGGTGTTGGAGGCACACTAAAGCAGTGTTGCTACCCGCTGTGCTGTACAGACAGTCAGGAATAGATTAGTCCTTCATTTGCACCCGCGGCTCCATGGTCTCTCTTTATTTCCTCCCAGGCAGTAATTAATGGTGTTGAATACGTGTCAGGGTGTATATAATTGGAGCAGCCTTCCAATCAGCCCACTGCCGACAGCCACGCACAACAGCATTGAATTATGGCTGTGGAGCGTTTCTCTAATCACCTCGCTGATTCATGGATTAGTCGGTGCTGAGGTTTACGGCGCAATGTCAAACAATGTTGATCAGTGAACATTTTTGTTGTTGTATCACGGCTAAACACATGCCAATAGATTGACCCACAAAGTAATAACTTCACTAACATAAATGTCTCAAAAATATTTTATAGCTGTAGCAGTCTGAATAACTAGCTGCTAGCTTGTTCCTATGACCCATTGAAAGAAAAAGGTCAAAGGTACTTTATTGGGCGGCCACACGCCTGGCCACAGTGCATTGTAATGGCACTGTGGTCTTGATCACAACTAGGGCTGCAACTAACGATTATTTTAATGATCGGTTAGATGTCAATTATTTCAACGATTATTCGATTATTCGGTTGGACGTTTTTTTTTTTTTTAAGAAAATCCCCAAAATGTTAACGCTGACCAATAATTGCAAGAGATTAATCTTGATATCTTCAAATCTAGTCAAATTTGGTTCTTCTTAACCAAGAAATATATTTTAAAAAGTTATTTTCTCGTAGACAAACTTAATACAACTTATATCATAATATTTGGATTTTTTTCATCACATTTCATGTTTTTACTTTTTTCCATCAATTATTACCATTTCATATTTCATATTTTCAAATATGATGTATTAATATCAAATTTACTTGGACCAATTGGAGTAATTTCAGAACAAAACTGAAGAAATTACAATGATTCAATTTTCCATTATAACGTTCATTGCCGATTATAGAATTAAACTAATCGTTTCAGCCCTAATCACAACATCCGCGGTCTCCCCTCGTCGGCATTAGTTTCCATGATGTCTACCCCTAAACCCAGTTTCTGATTAATCCTGTCTAATAAAGATGACGGCACAAAAATAAAGAAAAATAGGTACTTTATTGATTCATTTTAAGATTACCCCTGGTGCATCCAGCAAAAGCAACAAGCTTTCCGGCTAGAGCCAGAGCGAGATCAAGAAACTGAGACAAGGCCCAGTCCTAACTCCGCATCCGTCGGGGCTGTTGACACAACAGAGTAAATGCACGGGCCAACGCATGTTTCAATCAATATCCAAAAGTGCTGGAGAGAAGCCTGTCGGCCACTGGCAAAAGCCATTGTGAAATGATGTATTGGTCACAGACAGTCAGTCATGTCAGAATTCAATTGCCCAGAACAACCAATCTGTTGACTACCCCCATTAGACTCTCACCAAACCACCAAGAAAAGAATCATTAGAAACTCTGTCATAAAAACACTGACTACATCAGTGGGGCAGAATAACATATAAATACATAATTAAAAACTAGAAGCACTCAGAGATTGCAAACCTGCGCCGTAGTGGGACAAAGGAATAGTACTTTTAGTGCTAGCAGTATGTGTGGCAAGCTCGTAGAGTAGTAGCCTGGCAAGCCAGAACCAAAGCATCGTCCATGACGCCCGACGCTGTTGGACCCAATCAATCACTTGGATTTTTACATGGAAACGTCTCATTGACCACCCCGTGCACTAACCAGGTAAGGAACCTTCCATCCATCTATCTGTCTGTAGGTGTATCTGTAGGTCTATCTGTATGCTGCAGGTCTGCTTCCCCATTCCCTCATCCCCCTTCACAATAACCTTGTCAATAAAAAGGAAAATGGAAAAACAAAAATGTAATTATTATTTTATTATACTTTGACACCATAATATTATTACCTGCGGCGGGGCAAAGCCGCGGCCGCGTTGGTTTGTCCCCTGGATAATTGAAAAAGTTGAGCACGGATCTGAATGAAATTTTGTTGGAAATGACGAAAGAAAGAAGTGATTAAATTTTGGTGCATTTCTATAGCCTATAAGTAACATAATAGTCATACTTCATTATTATTAACGGGTGAACGATCCCCGTTGTCCGTAGTGACGTCACGCCGTGTGGCCGCGACTCCCATGCCTGCCCCAAGCAACATAATCGTACTTCCTACTAGACTGGTGAACCAGAACGCGTCGCACATCACTAGACGTTATGCTATGCAACGAGCACTTGCATTGATAATTGCTTGCCACACATACTGCTAGCACTAAAGTACTATATGTACCATTACGGCGCAGGTTTGCAATATCTGAGTGTGTCTAATTGTTATTTTCTGACAGTGCTACTATTATACATTTTTCTACTATGCTGTTATTTTTAATTGTAGTATATTCTCACAGTGTTATTATATTTTATTTTTACTATGTTATACTTACTGTACCAGCGTGTGAACCAAATGTCCAAAGTCCATTTCCAGTGGTTTATCCTTGACCTGGCAAAAAACATGATTCTGATTCTCAGAATCATGATTCTCACCTCACATTCAAGAATTAAAAGCAGCCTTCGGGGCGCGCAGAGAGCACGTCCCCCAGACCATAGGTTGAGCAGTGCCGCAGGTTCAAATCCCCTGTCCGGCAATGTCTCCCCCGACTCTTCATCCCAGTTTCCGATTTAATCCTAGTCACTATCGCTCTCAATAAAGAATGAAAAACGGTGCTTGAGCCCCCCAAAAATTACTTTAATTAAAAGCAGACAGGCGTTGTGAGGGTACCTGTGTGTTCAAGAAAGGTGTACCCTCCCAGCCGCAGAGTCACCCCGCAGGTGTGGCAGGTGAAACAGCTGCGGTGGAAGAAGCGCCCCTCCGCGCTGACACGCTCGGTGGCGTACACATGGCAGGCGCAGAAGTAGCATTCCTCGCTGTTGGTGGTGGTCGTAGCGCACAACGAGGGAAGTGGGGCAGGATCGGGAGGCGCTGGCTCTGGTTCTGGCTCCGGTTCAGCTGCCTTAGTAGTGGCGGTGGGCAGGTCAGTCTCTGCCGCAGGCCGAAGAGCAGGCTGAAATTGAGGTATATTACACTGTCAG
>OMKY01215248.1:0-10444 GCA_900302395.1 Bregmaceros cantori | reverse complement strand
ACACAAAGGAAGACACAGAGGAAGAGTAACTGAGGGGATCCCCCTCAGACCACCTGTGTTGTCCAGCGTTGTCGATGACAACAGGCAGACAAAACATAATTGACTTTAGCACAATTGGACATTACCATCTGCAAACACCGTGGGGTGACAGTCAACTTTGGTTTCACACTACACACATGAGGTTTATCAAAAAGGGACAAAGAAGAACACACGGGAAAAATAAACAAAATGGTAACAAAGTGCAGAAACGCAAGAGTTGTGAGCTCGCTTCCCCTCACTAACAACTACCGCATGTCTCCTCCCCCTTTCCAGCTAAACCTGAATATGAATGAATACATTTTGAATGAATGAATGAATGAATTTATTTTTGGACAGGCGGTACAGAGCCATGAGAGACGTGCAGCATACTATCGAATACGGGAAACAATCTCACCACAGTTGCGTGCGCTGTGAGAATAAGCCACAGGCACAAAGTGTATGGGGCTGGATGAAGGGCTCTTACAGACTGCGGCACAGTGCCAGCCACTTCCTGTCACACTTTGCAATCCTTGTGTTCCGCGTTAACCCATTGCCATGAGTTAACGCACACACCAATATGAATCTGCATTGTCTTTTGATTTACCATAACAAATTCTAAAGTACATTCCAAAACATACATTTCCTCACATTTTTGAGACGAGGGATGTTACAATTATAGACTTTAGTTCCAAAGTCTAAGACCATGATGAATCAAAATTATTGTGTTATAATGCAGTTGTCAAAAGTAGTAGTGTATTCAAAAAATGATTCCTAAAACTAAAAGGCGTTTGTTGTTTCCCAGTATGTTTAACATATCATTCATGAAAATCTTTAGTAAAAAAATAACTATTGTTGGTACATTTGCTAATAGGAAGGAACTATTTTGACAATATTTCAAGTTGACAAGATGGATTATTAGTAATTGTTGTTTGCTGTGAATATTTGGGGATTTTTTTCTGAAGAAAAAATATCTGATTAAATGACTAATCGTTTTGATAATCGGCAACTAATCGACCATTAAAATAATCTTTTGTTCCAGCCCTAATGATCATGAATTCCCAGATGTGCCCAAAAACATTCGGAGACAGGCCAAGGCCTCACCTCTAGGTGGATGTGCTGGCTGCAGAGGGTAGAAAGCTTGGACTCCAAGAGGTCCGAAGTCAACGAAGGGCGCGGTGATAAGACCGGAGCAGGAAGAGACAGGAAGGACGCCTCGTCCTCAGCATCACTCAAAAGGAGGTCCACCGAGCTGGCTACGGATAAAACACACCACAGAAACATAAGTTACATCTCCAGCCATGGGACAGAAAGACTGCATTTGAGATAATCAAGATAAAATGTATTGTCATCTTCATTGATACAAGCTCACAGACTGGTATACAGAGATGCCAAGTAACGAAGTACAAATACTCAAGTACTGTACTTCTACTTTTAGAAGTTTCTGTGATTACATTTTACTTCTACTCAGCAGATTTTTAACAAAAATATTGGGGCTTCTCTGGGTACTCCTTACTTTTCCCAATACAGGTCCGTTATTTTTTGACATTTTTTTGCACAACAATGGGGTAGGATAATATGTATAATATGAATGCGTCAGTAGGGGGCGCTAATGCATCGAGTACAGTCCCTCTCATTTAGTCTCTGGGTGTGTGCATTGAAAAAGTGCATTTTATATACACATTTATTTTTAGTATTTTGTACTTTACACTTTCAAAAATACTTTGAGTACATTTCTCAGCCTGTACTTTTCACTTTACTCAAGTAGATAGTTGGATCGGTACTTTGTAGTCCAACTTGAATTACTTTTTACTAATGTATTTTACTCTTAATCAAGTAAAAACTCTGGGTACTTTTGCCATATCAGAAACTGGTGTAATGCAGTCAGCAAGTATTTGCTGACAATGGCAATATTATTTGATTTGTATAGTATTTGTATAGCATGGATAACAGTATACCATCTACCTCTAACATTGTCATGTATTCATAGTGAAAAGTTAAGAATTGTTGCCACCAGGAGTTTCAGTGTGCTGCAGACACTGTATCAATCATGCTTCCTGCATTCCTTTACATGGCGGGAAACCTCCAGGACAAAGATGACCCATCCCCCTTCCTCAGTCCACCCAATGATACAATGCTATAATAAAACACTACAACAGTACAACACTACAACACACACACACACACACACACACACACACACACAGACACACGTCAACCTCGACATACAATCGGCCATTTACCAATTTTAATTATCCAAAATCTTACTACAACTACCATCTTCTTCTCCTCTCGCCAACTTCCCTGCAATGTCTTCCCCCGATCTTACTCATCACACTTTCAATTCAAGCTAATCATGTCAATAAAATGGAAAATGGCGCTTACGCTGAAAAAATAATGAGAAAACATGCAAGAAAACAAAAAGTAAGTTATTTTTTGGCCGCGAGTGCCGTTTTTCATTCTTTATTGAGAGAGACAGCGACAGGATTAAATCGGAAACTGGGATAAAGAGTCGGTGGGAGACATTGCAGAAAAGCTGGATAGGGGATTTGAATCTGCGGCACTGCTCGAACTATGGTCTGGGGAACGCACTCTCTACCCGATCTGCCACCGTGCGCCCCCCAGGTGATCATTTAAATAAAATATCCTACCAAGTTGCCAAGGATGGGTTGAAAGCAGTGAAAAGATTTTTTCCCCCTGGGGACTAACACAGCAAACAAAAGACACTAATGGAGGTCAATAATGACTGGTAACACATTAACAAGGCCACCACCTTGGAAACGTGTGTGTGATTAGGCCCAGGCGTCTTATCGCTCGCTGAACAATCAGAGCAGTGTTTCCCTGGTACCAATCTCACCAGAGTAGCATCAGAATTAGTGTACATTTACGCAACAGGGAACACAAGCAGGCAGTACCTAAAGAATTAGCAAACCCGCAAGCATTCATTCACACGCCTGCTTGGAAAGATAAAGCCGTTTACACAACCGTGTTAAACTCCAGTAGCAGACGCATGCCTCAAGAGCTTTTGATGAAACATAACATACACAGACCCATTACATAATGCAGTAAAAACTTAATGTGAGCCAGCCGTCTAACTCGGCGGATAAGAATGGTGGCGCACCCATATGTATTCCTCTGTGACGAGGTAGAACCGGCATGAGTTGTGGGTTCGCTCCCCCAGTACCCCAGAAAGAATTTCAGAGGAGCTGCAACCTATTAGGATCGAGCAATCACGTGACTTGTGTTCGAGTCCGCTCCAAACTCATCGCATCGGTTGCGGAGGAGCTCATTATACGTAGTAGGAGCGGCCTCGAATGTCAACAGCCACTTCCCGTTCGCATGTCAACCGGTGCGGCTGCGCGTACCTGCACGTTCCATTAAGCTACAAGTTGGAGCCTACGAGATAATGCGGTCACCCCATTGGTCCTTACGTGGTCACGTGGTTCTACACGCAGCGCTGTGAGGTATCTCAGACACACCAACTCAGTGCGAAGGAAACGCAGCATAGTAGACACTCATTTGACAAATATTTTAGGTAACTTGAATAGAACTTGAACTTAAATAGAAATGTAGCGAACACACCCTTATCCCGTCCGGAATGCAGTCGATGGTCAGTTTCTTCTCGTCCAACAGACCAACAGCAGCCATGAAGATGGCGTCTTTCCATGTCATCGGATTGCGGTAAGGTACCATTTGGGGAAATGAAAGAAATGTAACTTGCGCGATGATGCTCCACAGCAGTTAACGCAACGATTCCCAGGCATGTCGGCTTGTGCACCGCGCACATGCAGGAATGTAAACAACACCACCTCCATGTGTACATGCAACTCCGCCCGAAACGAGGAGGTGCTTCTCCTCTGCTTCCAAATTCCACGAGTGACGTCACAATCTCGATACATAGTTTTATTTAATTATCTGATTATATTTAGTCCAATCAAATGAATCTGCTTCATCTGTATACAGCACAGCTACCTAAATCAGATCCATGTTCACATCATGTTTACATGGTCAAATGTATTTTGGATCCAATGAAACCGCTAAAGCTTCTTTCACCCACTACATGTGTAGGTAACAGAGAAGAAGATGCATTTCCGGTGTAAACTTTACTTGTAGTTCACTCAGACGAGCAAACTTGTGCAAAAGCTGCCTCGGCGCAGAGCCGGAGTCAGGTGCGGACTGCTCACAATATTTCACCCCCACAGGGCCCGCCTTCGAGCCGGCAGGCTGCTTGTGTTACTAGGTCTTGTTATCGGAAAAAAAGATTGCCAACTCCATTCGAATCAGAATGTGATCGGATCTACCCTAATCGGATCAGTTGCAGTGTAAATATGAACTCATCAAAAGGCTTAGGACGGGATCACTTCCATAGAAATGCTGTTCAAATAATTATATAGTAGTATTACAGTAATCAAGAAATCCGCTTATAGTGATCATTTTTGGCCATTTTATGAATGTAAACATGTGCGAAAATATTTTTTTTGTTGCTGTATAGAAATAGACAAACTTTGCAACCATGTCACATTCCATTAAGCTACAAGTCGGTGCCTCCGAGATAATATGGACACCATTGGTCTACACGTGGTTACGGGTGCTACACGCAGTGTCCTGAGCATGGTACGAAGGGTTTCTTAATGAAATCAAAAACTGACGTAGGCTAGCTTTAATTTTTTTTTTTTGATGCTGCTATCTTCTATGTTGTTGAACCGGCGGCACAGCAGAGCCGACACACCACAAGCCTTCCAGAGTTATGTCTGCGCAGTACTTGTATACTGTACTGTACAAACGTGCACGATACTGTAAAACAATTCAGTAAATGCAGGAGATATCCTTTTCATTTCTCTCATTGAAAAACAACATGCAAATGGCATCAAGATAATATTCAACATTAAAATAAAAAATAAATAATGTCACGGCTTTAGTGATCATCCGCTTATAGTGATCAAATTGGCCTGGACAAACGTGATCAGTATAGACGGATTTACACGCGAAAGAATGGGCGGAGTCATTTTGTCCCACTGTTCTGTTAATCACTTCCGGTTATTGTTGCCTATGTCAACTCTTCTGGTACTGGACCGAGCACACGAAAAACACACACACACACACACACACACACACACAAGTTCAAAATCCGACCACTAGACCAGTTACACATCACCCCACTTGCTTCGTTCATCATTTTATATAATTATTGATGAAATACAGTCAAAATCCAACTTGAAGTTACTCCCCAATAGGCTGGCTGCTTCTACTAGTAATTCCAAAAAGAATGGGAAAATGGAACAGGTTGCACTGATTATTAAATCATGCATTTGTGAGTCACAGATCCGCACCCATTTGGGTGTGGAATAGCACACCACAAGTTACCACCATCCTTTTTAAATAACACGGTAGGTGTGTGTTCCCACCAAATAGACATGTTGAAAAATAGTCCAAAACAGAGAAAGAAATGGCAGATGTTACGCTCAGAGTACAAATTTAACCGGAAGTACCACCAGAACTTGTCTATAAGCGGATTCCACTGTATTGTAAAATAGTGGAATTCTGAATTCATTATACGCAACATAGCGTGCAATGCATGGCTGCATATCACATAGTAGAGTCAAACAACAATCTAAGTCTCGTCTTGTAAAAGATGCCTCATAGTTCCATGGGGGGATAGAGTTTGCGCCGGCCAACGCCTCCCACTGACCCGTAAAAGGATTCCGTGTGTGAAACATATCCCCTTTTCTGCAAAAGTTGCATCAAGGTGGAAAACATGTAGTGTGATGGGATAGTTCTGAAAGGCCATCTAAGGCAAAAATCCAGGACGACATCTGCTGTGCACGGCTGTTGAAACTTCTCCCCCAAGGGTGTGTCCCCGAAATGAAAATCAAGGGTTCAAATCAAGGGTTAGGCTCTGCAGTCTCACAGTGCACATAGCTGTCATCCGATCGATTCCCATCTCCGGGAAAAAGTACGCTGCAAGTCTGCGTCCCCGTGCTCTCGCGCCCTCCTTCACACTAAGCCTGCGATAATAAAATGGAAATAGTGCTTGCGCCCAAAAAGTAATGCAACTTCGGTTGCGATTTGCGATGTTGAATTGAGTTAAATAAGTAACAAGAAACACCACGTCAAAAAGAAAGATTGGAAGCATGCAATTTTCCATTTCCTAGAAATTGCATGCCAGCATTGGAGAATGGCAATATGAGGATAGGAACGAAAAAAAAAAAAAAAAGTTCAGCATCTTCCCAGGCTGTGCCAATGGACCCTCTCGCTTACATTCAACAATAACACCTTTCAGCTCGCTCTCTCCCTCCATGTCTCCCAGCCAGGCTTTGTCTGGTGACAACATCCAGATAGATTTCAGTGTCCTACTCAAGCTAGACCTTGGAATTAACTCTTCAGAGAAGAAATCCGAGACACCAAGAACAGAGAGTTAGATGACAGAGACTCGAGAGTAAATAAGTGTTAGATAATTATGATTTCCATGTTGGACATCTCCTTTTCATGTTTTAAATAAAGCAACTTTACTTTGAGGTCTGTTAGGAGGTCAGCCTAGTTTTTAAGTTCTTTTTTGGGCTATTTTTCCATTTTTATTGACAGGGTTAGTGTGAAGGGGGACGAGAGCAGGGAAGCAGACCTGCAGCATACTCATGTCGATGAGAGGAAGCAAAAGCCGTGTGCACAAAGGGGCACAAAATTGCATGGGATTGGATGTAATCTGTGGTGGTCTAATTGACTGCGCCAAATGGCCAGCCTAGCGTTCGCTCTTAATTCATTTCAAGTATTTTCCAAACTATAACCCACACAATAACCCAATAACGCGCAGGACTTTTTTCAAGAAAAAGCAGCCACATTCGGGGGGCGTGTGGTGGCAGAGCGGGTAGAGTGTGCGTCCCCGTGACCATAGGTCGAGCAGTGCCACAGGTTCAAATCCTCTGTTTGTCTTTTTTGCAATGTCTTCCCCCCTGAATCTTCATCCCAGTTTTCCGATTTAATCCCATCAGTATCTCTCTCAACAAATGAAAAATGGTGCTTGCCCCCAAAAACTAACTTAAAAAAAGCCACATAACTAAAAAGCAGCTACACTCACTGATACAGGAAACAAGAGACAGCGGAAACCACAGTTACAGATGATTCAATCACATATTAAGCTAACATTATGAATCAGGTGAAAATCATGTAGCCATCTTTCTGTTAAAAGAATAGTAAACTGCTATCTCTACTTACAGCAAATTGCGCACAAACATGTCTGTGTTAGTACTAATCTACTCTTCTATGCTGGTTTATGGCTTATTTTTCACTAACCCACCCGCATTTTTCAACAACTTTGGAATAAATCGACCAGGATTTGAACCCTGGTCTCCCAGTTCAAAAGGGGACACTCTAACACTAGGCCACAGTTCTTCTCTTGTATTTAACCCTTTGAGAGTAGGACTTCTTAAAAAACAAGTGCTTATGTCCAAAGACATGTAAGACTTTTCTAAAATGAAAAAAGTTGTAAACACAATTTTCATGGAAATTATTCTTTATATACTTCTTCATATAATCCACAGTTATATTTAGATATAATATATAGATATAGATATGAACAATATATTTTTCAGACTATACTCATCAGTGGACATTTCTGAAAATGTTGAGACACAAAGGCTTTACAAAACAATATAGCTGTTTTAACCCCCCGAAAAATGACAATTGTGATTTTTTTTTTTGCATTTGAGTTTTTTACACCTTATATAGTCCAATGTAGGCCCACCTAAGCCAAATTCATACTGTTATTATTTATGCTTTAATAATAATAATAATAATAATACGTTTTATTTTTCTTATTCTTTAGAGTACAATCTTTTTTGTGCCGATACTACCTCTATTGGCCCATGCAAATTTGATAAATATTTTTTAGGCTGTTAAAAAATGTGCTGATTATGAAGAAAACTATCAAATGGTATACACTATACATTAATAGTATTTAATGTGTCATTCTTGTACATGTGTTAGTTAATAGGAACCAAATTTCAAGTTAACAAGATTAACATTAATTGTTGCTCAAGCTCTAAGCGATATTATTTTAGGGAGTTTTAAAAAGAAAATCCAACAGACAAGTCAACTAATCAACTATCAAAAATAAAAAAGCATTAGTTGCAGTCCTGCATTTCATTATTTATTATTTTACCACCTGCAACAACTACCAAGCACTTGTATGGGCACCATGCGTTCTGCAGTGACTACACCTGCGGTGGGATGACAAAGCGAGGTGTTTACACACACAACTCTAAAAATGATTAAGCCCCAGGGGCTTCTGACACGGTTTCAGTTTTCCCACCATCACGCTGCAGGTTTTCTGATCTCTGATATCGGCCGTATGCTAATGCTTTGTGCTAAGAAGCTGGATCATTAATTGTGTTGAACAAAACAGCAGTGTGCAGTAAGTTGTACAAAATTAGAACTGCTTTCTCCTGTGAGTGTTTGTGTCGGGCTGTAATTATACCACTGAAACACAAAGCGTAAAGGAATGTAATGGCTTTGCGTGCGCCGCCGCGTAAGGCGCAAGGTCCTCCGTGTTAACGCAATGACTTTAGAAACGTATGAATGGAGCTTGTTCCGAGGACAACACTTACAAGTGGTCTGAATTCAAGATGGCCAAATCTTTGTTTGATCCATAACTTCTGACCGAGTGGTTAGATTCGCCCCAAATTTCTTTAGATTTCTTTTCACAATAGTTAGTTGGTTTTAGGATAAAGCATTTACATTTTTATTATAAAGCATACATTCTTTCAAGAAGCCTTAGACTTTCCAATGCCAATACAGATATGTCAATGTAGCGAGTATGAAACGAACAAGGGGGTTGCTGCATTAAAATCACACAACGCAAAAATGATTGGATAAGAAGCACATGACGTAGGTGGGTGGAGTTCCCAGCATGCAACAGGAGCAGGAGAGAACTGGAAAACACCATGACCTAAAGTCTGTACGCTACGACGGTGTATATAAACAGTTGGTTGCCTACCGTAATCGTCTGTTCAGCCCATTACCGTCGAAGTTATCATCATGTGTATATGCTCGATTACAGTTCCCCCTCGTTACATCAACATTGAAGATTCATATTTATTCGTTCCAAGGGGAATTTGTCTTTGACATACATATACCTGCCATATAACATACAAAGCATGATGCCAGACCCTGTGACATCACAATTCCTCCAGCATGGCCCCTGTGATGTCACAATTCCAACAGAAAGCATCGCTCTACGATATTTCTGGGGTTTATTGACGCTTGTATCGCGGTTCAGGGACATTCCTTTAGCAGTTGGCGCTGACTGCATACTTCAGGTTTCAGAGACGGCCTTTTGAGCATACCCTCTGTAGAGATGATCAACCGTTTTGCATGTTGGTATCCTGACAAACAACTTTAAAGGCACGCAGAAGTTTCCATTTTCTAAAATGGATTATGGTCTCCAATGAGAAAAAAAGCGACAGCAGTTTTACCGTGTCACTACGCCATGCTGCAAGTGTGGTCAATTAAATTCAGGTTACACACAATGTGAGGCGAAGCACTATGGGTTATAAGCAGAGATGGCAAGTAACGAAGTACAAATACGTAAGTACTGTGCTTAAGTAGTTTTGTCATGTATCTGTACTTTTAGAAGTACTTTTTTCTCTGATTACATTTTACTTGTACCAAGTAGATTTTAAACAAAAATATCTGTACTTCTGCTCCTTGCTTTTCCCAAAACAGGCTAGTTTTTTTTGCGTTCGTGTGAATGAGCCAGTAGGGGTTGGTAATGCCAACAGATGTTCATTTCAATGTTCGGCAGTGGGATTTCTGAACCTTAAGTCAAGTAAGTTAGGCTAGGTTTTAGCAATTTATTCAAACATTGTAAAACTGACACTGAAAAACTGCATTTTATATTACAATTGTATTGTTTTACTTCGTACTTTTTACTTTCAAAAATAGTTTTTGAGTAGGTTCCTGAGCCTGTACTTTTTACTCTACTGGAGTTGATATTTGGTTCAGTACTTTGTAGTCTTACTTTTTTTCACAAATGTATTTCACTCAAGTAAGAAATGTGTGTACTTTTGCCATCTCTGGTTATAAGCTGTAAGGTTTGGCTGCAAGTCATGATGGTGCCCAGACGATGTATTATTTCCCCGTATTCTCAGGGAGGGCAGGGCGCTTAGGAAATAAAAACTATATTGAATGTTGTGATGTTTGAAAATGACAATACCCTGTGCTGCCCAGTAGCTCAGTCAGTTAGGCAGTGCACTGGAAAGCACGCATATGCCTTAATGGCGCGGTGAGTCGGTGGTTCAAATACCACCACCGACGTATTTCCCGCATGTCTACCCCCCCCATCTTCACCCGTTTCCACTAACCCTAAAAAAGCTTGAAAAAAAAAAAAAAAAAACAGCCTGAAGGGGCCGGAAAAAAAACATTAAAAAAAAAAAAA
>OMKY01215239.1:0-11636 GCA_900302395.1 Bregmaceros cantori | reverse complement strand
GACAATTGTGAGGACTGTCAGAAACCAGAATGAACACAGGACTCATGCGCTGCAGAACACAAGTTTATTTACTATAAAAAGGTATTTATATTTATTAAGAGTCAAGGGAAGAGTCAGGTTTCCAGGACGGGCCAGCAAGAGGAGCGAAGTCTATGGGGAACTGCTGCGGAGATGGAATAACCGCGAGCGCCTCCAGAGGCCACGGCAGGAACTGCAGGGGTTACCCGATGGCGGACGATCTCCACCGGGCGATCAGTCAGCCAGCTGGTCGGGAAGCGGAAGGCGGAAGATCCGACGAACTGGCAGGCAGGCAGACAGGTAAGTAGACCGACAGATCGGCAGGCAGGCGGACAGGTGGTAAGCAGGTCTGTTCAGGCGTGCCCAGGAAACGTCGACTGACGATCCGACAGGGAAGAGCAGGAACGAGGCGCCTATTATAGGCTGGCGGGTGATCAGCAGATGGGAAACCGGTGTGTAGATGGGACGGGTGCACACCGGGAGCGTGGCGTGCGACACCACGCACAGCAAGTCGTGACAGTGACGTCACCATGAACATCCGGGCTAACCCCTGAGATGAAATCCAAACTTGCATCATGAAGAAAATGATGTAAAAAACCGTGGAGCCGCACGTGTTTCGTTGTGAAGCGCAGGCAAAATAATACACAATAGTGTGGGAGCACACAACGTTCTCTCCATGTTCGAGCGGCACGCAGTGTCAATCGGAACCCTCCCCGCACTCGCCCGGAGTCCCCCGCGGACCACGGTGCAATCGTTTGAACTTGAGGTGGTCTCATCAATTTTTGGCTCCAGAATGAAACAATTCACAAAAGTGCCCCTAACTCCTAAACTGATTCTCAAGCAGAAAAAAACTGCAATTTTGCCTCTGATCATACTTTCATATCTCCGAAAGGGGGATGGTTACAGGCATGCTTTCTTTTTCTGATTAGAGTATATAGTCTCATCGACAAAATGTGCGTTCTCATAGATGTTGTGGCAACTATTTTGTGGGCTCCTGAAAATGGCCCCGAAAGCTCCAGCAAACTAGACCCAAGAAATGTAGCCCAGTCAAAGGGTTAATAATGACAAGACGATGATGCTGGGATTAGAATCAACACACACACACACACACACACACACACACACACTATCTATATATGCCTTTCAAATATGTGCTGCTTAGATTTATACAAATGAATATAAACAAAAGCGAAGTGCTATCCCGATGCATGTGGGAGTGGACACACACTGCGGGATTGGGCAGACGCGGTGCACACAGCCTGCGGGAGCGTGTGGTAATGGTCTGAAATTCAGCGGGAGCAGGCGGGAGAAAGCCCGCCCAATGCAGTTTTCTAACCGGGAGCGTTACATGTCCGATAACTGCACCATCGCTATGTCGGACGCCTCGACTGCAGGGTCTGTAGTGAAGATTTTGGCCAAGACCGAATCTTTTAACCGAACTGCTTCTCACCACTTGGGTCTCTGTGCGTAGGTCACACAGGCTGGGAACATTTGAGACGTGGATGAGTCACACGCTGCTACTGGTTTTTCAGTTACCTCTGGTACGGGAAAAACCCTACTAGCAATATCATTACCCAATATTAGATCTATATTGGGCACCGGGAGCGCATCTTTCCCAGTTAGTTCAAAACAACCAGTGGTCAGCTTGGTTTATAGATGAACGGTGCTTTTAACAATGTCATTCCCATCCCCTGCACGATTATGTCAGTGCCACAGGAGTTGTCATCAGACAGCGATAAGACTCCAGCCCTAATGAAAGACTGGGAGGCCCAGTGTCATGTAGCACATATACTGAGATCGCCAGTGATTG
The DNA here is from genome assembly GCA_900302395.1 of Bregmaceros cantori. Classification (NCBI taxonomy): domain Eukaryota; kingdom Metazoa; phylum Chordata; class Actinopteri; order Gadiformes; family Bregmacerotidae; genus Bregmaceros; species Bregmaceros cantori. The sequence goes on along the minus strand of OMKY01215239.1, from coordinate 9,808 downwards.
ACACAACACCTTTGTAACGGAATGGCCAGTAGCCACAATGGTCTCATTTATTGTCATTTGGAGGCTTTTCCACGGGCACAGAGCTTATAATAGCAGATGGTTTGGTAGAGTTTCCCTCCTTTCTTTGGAGAGTGTAACACTCAGACACAATATGTCCCTTCTTTTACAAAAGAAACGCACCCTGTCTGCATTAGACCGGACAGCGTTACCTTTAACAGATTGCTAACTTGTAATGCTGGTTGGGTTACGGCAAATACTGTATCAGAGACGTTTTTGTGCATGATCGCTTACTTGTCTGTAAGCACAGCCGCGTTGAAGAGAGTAGAAACCTTCTGTTCGTTCAAAAACATGACAATGTTCAGGCAGACAAAAAGCACAAGGTTGCAGAAGGTTTCATGATTTTCAGCATTGGGAGTTTTACACCACTTATTAAATTGGATCTTTTTCCCATGCAAACTACGTAGGTTTGCCTTGAGGCCTTTCAGTGCGCTCAGAAGCGTTGGCGGTAAGCCTCAGGAACGAACTCGTAAGCCGTCAACACAACGGTCTTGACCTTGCTCACGCTCACTTCATGAAGTGAGCGGGCAAGTACTATGTCCTGCACTTTCCCTGTTAACTTGAATGGAGGCAGTCTAAATCTCATCTGCCCATTTCAATGCATTTGCGAGTCTTTCAAACGTGCTAGAGAAAGGCATCGTCCTCAGTCTCCTTAAATGCTGGTAGTCTCCCCGCATCACGGTTCACAACTGGAGTTGTGCTAGGCAGCCTGTTCCAGCTCCAACTTGCATATCTCTAATTCCTTCAGTCGAATCTCCTTTTTCTCCTTCCATTTTTTTATTCCAAAACCTTTCACTTTCCTATCTTTCTAGCTTTAAGCGGGCCAGTCTTACTTTTAACTTCACTGTTGAGGTCAGAATTCACTGACCCAGCACCGCCGGCAATTGGCGACTGAGAACCCTCAAAATCCATTGAGACAATGGACAACATATCCCCAGTTCAAGTAGTCTAGCTGTGACTGCCTTGAACATATTCCCCCTTAGTCGCTGGCCCCCACAGTTTAGGGGAAAGGCCATAATTTGGCTCTAGTATTGCTCATCCTGTTGTAGTCTGTAACAGAACTGCTGAACATAATTTTGATTCTGGTGATTCTAGTATTCACCCATCTATTTGATTGGCCCCTGACCCCTAGTATGACATCATAGGAGGCCACCGTCCATTTGCTGTAACGGAAGTCACTTCCTGAAATTTTGGTCTTGTGACTTGATTTTGCTAACGTATCTCATCTTATTTTAGCAGTCATGTTTGATAACCACCTTTTCCAAGTATCAATAAAATAAATGAAGGCCTTAAACAAATTCCCGTGAAAACCTGTAAGTTCCAACATTATGATTTGTGATGGACAGGAAATGTGCATTTCTTCACAGATTCAAGTCAAAAGTGAACAACACAATAGAGTTCTATCATGTTCCGCTCTCGAGTTATGGGCCATTGAATGAGTTTACTTTTTCAAAATCGAAGCTCTAGTAACTCGATATAGGGAGTTGGCTTGTGCATTTCAAAGTATGCTAATTTTAACATAGATCTGAGCAAGGAGTGAATGTAGCATGTGTATGTCCTACATTATTCTCTCCCAGGGAATGTGCCAGGAGTGTGTGTTCTTTTATGTCGCATGCGTGTGTGTGTGTGAAACTCTGAATAATATTGTTATTATTCCATTGGGAAAAAAGCCCATTCTGAATCAAGGCTAGAAAAGAAATGGCAGATGTAATATAGTGTATATGTGACACACACACACACACACACACAGTCAAGGCTATATGGGCTAGCTACAAGAAAAAAAGTCACCATATGTAAATAGATGACAGCAAAAAAAAACACCATACAGGGAAAACAGATCGATGAACACAACTGTGTGTGTGTGTGTGTTTGTGTGTGGCACAAACATTTTCTATGCAGTTACATAGAGGTCGGCACCAGGTCTTCTCCAAGTGAGCCTTAGCAAGCTCATCACACAAGTGCGCACAATTGATTTGGTGTCCATAGCACTTTTTACACCTCTCCCTTCCATTCCCACAGGATTAGGAACTTACTTTTTAAAAGTAAACCATTATAGTTACAGCTTGCTCATTTAAACGTGTAATCCAATTTCCACTTTTCAAAGTAAATTAAGGAATTGCATCACATTACTCATAGATTGCTTTTGAATACAATAACACAATGAAGCCCCCAATTCCAACATTTTTTCAATTAAAGGTTGGGTGGTCTGTAAATGAGGTGTGTGTCATATGAAAGTGGTCATGGTCTTTTTTTTAATTGTAAAGGAATTATTATAAAACTGCATGTAATACCACATTTCAGGAAAATGTAACTATGTATGCGCATCTAGCATAATTCAGCGGCATACATTAAAAGAGCTTGCTCCATTCAGATCTGTCTTAAGGCAATCAGGCTGTTGCACTAGCTTGCGGTTTGTTTACACGGTTCGAGAGAGAAAGAACTGTTAAAATGTGTAACATATGAATAATTTACAAAAATGTTAAAATCTAAGAAAGGATGTGGGATATACGGGGACGCGCTAGAAGAGGAGGCCATAGAGAAATATTTAGAAAAGATCAACATTATAAACGGATTGGACCCCTACCAAATATCAACAAGTGAATGGAGTGAGGACAATAATCTATCACCACCACTCACCATCCCGGACATATTTGCCTACCTTGTGTGTGGTGTCAGCACCGTCCTACAGATCTCAGCAGTGTAAAAATGACAAGCCACTCGAGGCCTACAAACAACTGACAAGCGGATTTATTCACAATATAGAGGCCATGACAGCGAATGACAACGTTGCCGTCAAAGCAGAGGTGACGAAGCCATGTATTTATAATACTATAACGTGTGGTGGATCCACAATTAATAGAATTATCGAGCAATATACAGGATTTCATCACGTCTCGTTTAGACTGATACAATGACACATGGGAGGTCACATGGGGCTGACAGATAGCTGTCAGCCTATCATTGTGACATCACATGTCTGGGATGTTGTCTATAAATGCAATGAGCCGACAAGGCTCTGCCTCTTTGTGAACCGGTCCTATGTGAAATAAACACTTATCACGCTTGGAGTGATCCTGCCTACGTTCTTCGTATCTTAAGACCTCCAAAAACGTATGTAATGATACTATAATTGGTTGCTGCAGAGTTGGATTAATTTTAAAATGTTTGCTTACTGTTCCAAGCTACTCATTCAAAATAGCAATACATAACAAGCAATATGTAGTAAGGGATTACATTGTGGAATATGTATATATTAATCATATGAAAGTCGTAATAATGCAATGTATATATTCATGGGTGTAGGCTGCCATCTTCTTTTTTTTAAATTATTTTTTCCACGGTCAGCGCCGTTTTTCCATCTTTATTGGATAGGATTAGTTGGAATCTGGGTTGAAGAGATCGGGGTTAGACATTGCAGACAAGTCGACGAGCGTAGTCGAACTCGCGACACTGCGGACGCTGCGGTAGACACAGCGCCACTAACATGAATGGGGTCGCGTTAGGTGAGGTGTCCATAACCACTCGCCCAACGCGGACCCGAGGCTGCCATCTTCTGACAGTAAATGGTATTACCTCCATAGATTGAATACTGGACACGATAACAGGTAGATGGCAAAAATACCCATATTTATAAAAGTAAAAACAATTGCACAAAAACAACTTGAGGAAGATCACAAAGTACTGATCTATCTACGCGTAGTGAGAGTGTAAACAAACTGTGTGCTGGTACCGCTATGGCCGCTGCCAGTACGTGACATCACTGGTGAAACAGCATATTAAATGATTTGATTGGCTGTTGACGGTTAACCCGTCTAGTGCCATTAAGTTTGATAGATGTCTTACAAAAAAAATAGGCTTATTGCCAAAGCTCCTAAAAGACATCCTTCTTTTTTTCTTGTAAGTTATTTCTTGGGTGCAAGCGTCGTTTTTCATTCTTCTTATTGAGAGACAGCGACAGGATTAAATCGGAAGCCGGGATGAAGAGTCAGGGGGAGACATTGCAGAAAAGCTGTAGGGGTTGTGCGAACCCACGGCACTGCTCAATCTGTGGTCCGGGAGGACGCGTTTTCTACCCGCTCGGCCACCATGCGCCCCCCTAAAAGAGATTTCTAAAACACACATTTTCTTCATAGATAATAAAGATACTCTATATGATATGCTGTTATATTTCTATATATTTGTACAGAATGTCTTAAAAAAATGTTTAAAAAAAACCCTGAAAAGTGCAGTCTAACCAGGATTCTAAATCACCACCGGCCTAGTTGTTCCTCTTCTGGACATACAAGTCTGGGTCGCTTGAAATGTTGTGATCTGCTATGCAGTGGACACGGCAGCCTCTCGGGGGCAGGCTTGTCAGCAGATTGTACACCACACGTGGTCACGGCTCATGTCATTGGCCACACTGAGGGCTGTGTCAGCGACGATGCTCCAAAGTGCACACTTGAATTTCTCAGCCGCTCTATGTTTGATGTTGATGAACCTCATAAAACCCAGAGACACACACCATTAATCCTTAATGTCCACACTGCTGCACTGCCCTGACCTCAGTGCTAGACTCTGTTCTCTGTAGCACAGAAGGATGAAACCTGTATGCAACATGCCCATGAGAAGCATAAAAGCTGCATGCATAGACGGACAGACACACACACACACAGCATCAGCGATGTATGGACCTTGACCAGGTTGGCCATTCAGGTTCCAGAAAGTAAAACTTGTGTCAACGAAAAAGTGGAGTTAAGGCTTGAGTGCTATATCCAAGTACTGAAGCTTTTCTACGCAATTTTCTGAGTAAGAATACATGTGCCTGGGGGGCGTGCAGTGGCAGAGCGGCTAGAGAGCACGCCCCCCAGACCATAGGTTGAGCAGTGCTTCAAATCCCCTGTCCGGGTTTTCTGCAATGTCTCCCCCGACTCTTCATCCCATTTTCCGATTTAATCCTGTCACTATCTCTCTCAATAAAGAATGAAGAACAGTGCTTGCGCCCAAAAACAACTTAATTTTTTGGGGGGCAGATTGAAAACAGGGACAGTGTTGAGCAATGGCAGTCATGTGACATTCAGCCCAGTGTTGAACTTTACATGTCATGAATCGAGCAACACATAAATGTCACACGATGAACAATTTTTAGTAGCAGCGATGCTCACATTCTGATTGTGGATGTGGATGTGAATTATGTACAGATCAGAGGATGAGCACATTTTGGCATCAGAAAGACTATAGCGTCACATAAGGGTTTAGTCGAGTTTTGCAAGCAATTAACAACTAAAACTTACCTTGAGCATCGGGGTCCAACTTCCAGTTCCATATGCAATCACTGAGTGTTTTTTTTAAAATAATTATTCATTCATTTATTCTGGGATAATTTATTGAAATTATTGGCCACAATAATCACATTATTGGACTGCTTTTACTTTTGACTTATAATGCCATGTATAATGTGCATGTTTACCCAGGTTTTACTTTTATTTTCCATCTAAATATATGCGTTTCTTCAACGTGAGTCTGATGACTTTAGCTTTGTTTTTACAATAGTTGCTTGGTATTAACATAATGCATGCAATGAAATTTCCCCATTGGGGATGAATAAAGTAATCAATCAATCAATCAATTAGAGGTGCTTGGAATGACGGGTTTACCCGCGAAATACAGGGGGCTGGCATTTTGTCCTGCCGGATGAAACACACTTTCGGTGTCTGTATGAGTTCCATTTAATCTCGTCGTAGTGGGCCGCGGTGGCTCACAAAAAACACACAAAACGCACTCCAGTTCAAAATCCGACCACTCCATATCGGTCTGTGACCGGTCAGACATCACCTCCCTTGCATCGTTCATTATTTTACATAAATATTGATGAAATACAGTAAAAATTCGATTTAAAGTTACTCACAGAGTGGTCACATGTTCTTCCGGACCAATAGGCTGGTTGCTTCTACTAGTTGTTCCAAAAGGAATGAGAAAATGGAACAGGTTATTCTGATTATTAAATCATGCGTTTGTGGGTCACAGATCCGCACGATAACATTTGGAATTGAGGAATAGCACACCACAAGTTACGACCACAATTTTTAAATAACCCCGTAGGTGTGTGCTCCCACCGAATAGACATGTTGAAAAAATAGCCAAATACACGGCAAGTAAATGACACCGGAAGTGACGTTCAGAAACCAGAAGTACCCCCCGAACTCGTCTATAGCACCCGTTGCTACAGATGAATAAGCTTTAATCATATTATATTTCATTTTCAAATATGACACAGACGTATATATACAAGTACATTGGGACATTAGTCTGTTATTTAGCAACTTCATACAAAATGCCACGGGCTAAGGTGTCATGAAATTCAGCTGGTTGAAAATGGATCAACAGAAGTGAAAAACATAATTGCATTTCACTTATAATACGGATTATTGGCTGCATTGATACATTTATGCATTGACTTTCTTTGCCAGTAAGTGGTGACTGCTATTCTTATTAGCCCGACCAAGTGCAAAACTGTTCCAATAATTCATCAGTTCATTGGGGATTCTCTGAAACAGACACCATGACTGCCAAAAATGTTATGTTATTTCTTTTTTCTTCTTCTATTTTCCCTAATACTCTCCCATGTGTGTGCTCATGGTTGGATACAGATATTTGTGTGGAAGGAAATAAAAGTGAATTTGGGTGCCTGGAGTATTACATATTATGTATTACATATATTAAATTACTTATTATATTAAATAAAGGACGGATATAACCCTGGGTTATACCGACCGGTATGTGCGGCCTGGGTGCAGACAGACAAAGTTAGTTCAAATGTTTATTTTCATAAGACAAGGTCAGCTCGGCTGGGCCTGCCCGGGCACCGATATGGACACGGTCCCCTCCGACTGACCCATAAATGAGAGCAATGTTTACAGAGTTTATGTTATACTTGATATGAAATTTCGTACAGCAATTCATCTTATTTGCTTTTTAACGTCTTTGATAGTGAGTGATATATATACATAATTTCCTCCAAAGACCACAGCTGACCTCCCGAGGGTTACACCCCTATGTTCCGAATTCCTATGTTCCAAAATCCCTATTTTCAGCCAAGTTATGGGTCTTGGGGGTTAACCCCTAAACCTAACCCCTTCCCTAACTCCTATCCTAAAGCTAACCCCTAAACGAACAGTAACTTCCCCTACCCTAACTCCTTCCCTAACCCCTACTGTAACCCTAACCCCGAAACGACAAACTACTTTTCCAGAAAAAAGCAATTCAATTGCGATTTTGGAACATAGGTTGCCCGACATCCCGAGCATTCCATACATACCACTACCTCCTTAAATCCTGCATTGAACGAAATACGGCTAATACGTGTAATGATGTGAAGATAAGTCTTGCACATGTCTCACCTCTCACTATAACGCAAACTAATTTTACCCTGTGAAATATGCATCCTACGCACCCATAAATGTTGCAGTAGCATGATCACAGACAAAGTGCCGCTCAAATTAACTGAAAGCTTAACCCTACAAGGACCCTATTAGCACCTTTTTTTTTTTTCAGCCACATGCCATGCATGCACCCTTTTTTTATTTTATTGATAAGTTTGGGTTGAATGGAGAAAGTAGACTTGCAGCAAATGTAGGTGGGAGAAAGTGATTCTGTATCTAAAGTCCAATTCGCACTGCCATTGAATTACGTGGGGACCTCTGGTAATTCCCAATTACCCACTGACGTCTGTGTTAATTGTCGCACGTTCTGACAGGATTAGTAAAACCCTGTCTTTTGCTCAATTTAAAAGACATTATGACACATGTGCCCTATTTTTGCTTGCCAACACGTGTACACACATACCCAGACATCACTCTCACACGCAGGCATGTGTGTGCGTATATTAACAAAGTTGAACAAATTCAGAATTCAAACCGTTGTGGCGTTTCGCTGAATCACAGTAGTGTGGAATTATTACTTCACAAATCACTGACATTGCACATTCGCACGTCAAATTAAACTCCGCAATTATTCTGAAGTCCAGTGCGAATTGGGCTTAATAGGGGAGTAGCCTAATTTGGTTACTTTGTTCAAATTTTGGTTAGTTTGGGCTTTCAAATATCAATTAAGGAAACGCCCTCCTTGTCCTTTGGATGAATAAATAAAGTTCTGGGCTCTATATTTATTCCCGTTTTTATCCTGAGGCAAATTATGGCAAGATGAACCCGTTTCATTGCAGAGGATTATGTGGCATAACCACATGCTTTTATTATGACCCTTATATGCTCATTAATTCATGCAATAGCAAGGCATATATACATGTACAACACAGAGATTTCGCTTACGCAAGACAACCGTGTAAATGTAGGGTTCAGCATAATTTGCATAATTCATAAGAAGCATAAATGAGTGTTAGAAGGCACAATGTGCGATTTCTTCTCCATTATTATTCACTGCTTATTCAATGAATAATGAAAATCAAATGTTGCTATAGGTGTGTCCTGAATCGAGTGTAACTACTTCAACACAACACAATTATATAATTCATAATCAGAATTGAAATAGTTGTATTGCCAGGGTGTGAATAAACACCATTTATTTCACTTCAGACATTGGTCAGCACACTGCTAAAGTAAACATAACAGCTAATAAAAACAGTAGTATTAATAGATCAACCTCATACTAGAGAGTTACACATACTGCACATACTCGTCATGGTACAGTAACAGAGTAACACGATCATAGACTGTATATAAAGTAGATGCAGCGTGCATGACGTCATCCCATTGCTTTCATCAAAGTCGGGTTGAAGCTGCCGACCGCGCGCTGCCATTGTTGAAAGTACACGTATATCCGGAGACAAGGAGAGATAGAGAGAGCTATACAGTATATGAGAGAGAGAGACACCCCACACGCGACTTCTTCCAGTGGTCCTGGAAGAAGTCCTATGGGAGCAAAAATAAAAAAAAATTGACGGCAAATCTGACGCGTTTGTGAAATTATGACTCCCGTCACACAATGAACTGATAATTATCCCGGGAATATACATTAAAAAATCAATTAGAAACGATCTTTAAATAGGTTAAAACAGGTTGTTGAGATTGGAATATTTGCATTGGAATTCCCATAGGCCTCGGATTTAGGAGACTAGGCTCCCCCTATACCAACGAACGCGGCGTCCATTTTTTATACAGTCTATGAACAGGATGAACACAACATCACCACCAGTGACCAGAGTCGGGTGGCCTATGCACTACCCACTCAAAAGACAGTACAACCAACAAAGTGGATGGTGCTCCTGACTACAGTCAGAGGTTATAGGGCGATACGTCACATCGCAAAGGCGTCCGCAGCCTAAGCAGATGCTACGTCATACGCGGCAGATGCTACGTCCATAGGGAGCAGATGCTACGTCCATAGGGAGCAGATGCTACGTCCATAGGGAGCAGATGCTACGTCCATAGGGAGCAGATGCTACGTCCATATATTATTATTACTACTACTATTATAGCAACATTATTACAGCATTATTTTAGCAAAATTCCTGTCATTTGAGGAATTAAACACGCAGACGGATCCTTATTACAGCATTATTTTAGGAACATTATTACAGCATTATTTTAGCAACATTATTATTATTATTACTCTCAAGGCCAACAGAACCGCCGCCCGTCGCAAAATGGAGCGCGGCTTGTCGAGTCGGCATCATGTCATGTGACTTGAGCGAAGCACAGCGAACAGCAGATACGAGTTGCCTCCTTTCCCCGGAGCTCCCCGTCCCTCCACCTCA
>OMKY01215238.1:0-12705 GCA_900302395.1 Bregmaceros cantori | reverse complement strand
TTTAACCAGATCTCTGGCCAGCACTTTAGATTTTTGACTAACTAGGTCAACCAGTTGTGTTTAGATAAATAACCAACTGTACTAGCTAGTTTAGACGTTAGTTGTTGATATGAGTGAACTATGTGCCTTGTGTTGCTAGACAATGCATTGCAATGTGTAAATTTTGATAATGGTCTTCATGATAAGTTTGAACTAACCTTACCTTTCTCTTTCCTCTGCAGTGGTGCGAGGGAACATCCGCGCCGTCGAGGGGGATACCAGCCCGGACGCGGCCGTCATCAAAGTGGCCGCCACCCGCATCTTTCGTCAGAAGTCGGTGCTGTTCAGCAGTGACTCGCGCCTCAAGCAGCACGGCGACATCCGGACGTTCAAGCAGTGCGGCGTGCGACCCGGCCCAGGCAGCTTCCTGTTCACCGGCCGGATCCACTTCGGCGAGGCGTGGCTGGGCTGTGCCCCGCGCTACAAGGACTTTCTCCATGCATACCTCACGGCTAAGGAGGCCCGCCAGATTCCTTGTGAGCTGGCCGTGGACTGACGTCTAAGCTCGCTCTGCAATCTTCTCACTTGAAAGCGAGGGCATTGCTGGTTTTGCCGAAGTTCTCGAAACCAAAAGCACCGGTCCTGAGAGAACTCGCATGGTGATCCATGGAGGCGCCAGGTCCTGATGGCCCTAGCGCCGCAGCACCGAGGTCGGGATCCAGGAGTCAGAAGAGCTTGAGGCTCCTCCTGGTGGCCCCAGCGCGAATTGGAGAATCACACCAGATTCTGAGCCGTTGTCCCAGATGTTTCATCCGCCGAGTCACCGCTCGGGGGGCAAACCGGCAGCCATAACACATTCCTTTGGAAGGTCTGTGTCAGACTGTGCAATACGTGGTCCCAACTTCTTGGGGTCATTGCTGCTGTAAGACGAGCCAAGTCTACATACACTTCAGATCTCAGGGAAATCACTTTGTGTTGAAGATCTGCTGTTGTTATTGTTTTCGTGTCCTCCTGTTTTCTATTTCTTGTGTCTTGTGTCTATGAATAACCATAGTGGTCTATAAATCCTCATACCCACAAGTAGCCGTAACTACCCAGATACTATGATTAATGAATTTAACCGACGTCAATTTAATTTATTACAAATTATTTGAATATTGGTACGACAATAGAGTTGTCATGCTCCACACGCGTGCATTCTGCACGAACAAAGAACAGTCTCCGTAATATCCGAACGGGTCCGTAATATCTCCGTGAGCGTTACAAAATGTAAACCCATATTAATATTATGACCAATTTCTCATCATCCGTTTACTATTTTTTAAGTCTTCACCTTGTTGGGGACATAGTTTGGTCATGACAGAACTACTGATTAATCAAAGATTGACTTTTGAAATTAAAGTATGGAAATTAACTATAATCGAGTAATGCATTGACCAACTTTTGACATCCCTAATAGATTCCCATAGATGCAAACACCTGCACTTTCAGACTGCTTCCTGGTTGATGTAATTGTTGGACGCATGTTCACGAACAGAAATGCACAGAAGTGGTTGAGAGGCGCGCAGTAGGCGACTAAAACAGATTATGAACAAGCTACTAGAAGCACTGAACCAAATATAAACTACTAGTTTAACAGACACTTTAATATAGAGATATAATGACTTTATTCTCATTACAGCCACATTTTCTGCTGCCTTTCTGTTTTCTCCAAAAACAGTCGACTTTTCTCTGCATTTTGTCTTCCCTTTCATATTTTCCAAGTTTTCAGACAATTCTGAAACTTTTCTCTACGCGCCTAAATGCGTTCGGCTGCTGCCATGTTTGCCATTGATGGCTAATATTTCTGTTTGTGTCACCAATAGTAACTGATAAAGTCAGGGAGTGCGAGGACAGGCGTCACTGATGGCGTACATTGTCGGCAAGAAATATTTAGCTTTTTTCTTTTTCAAAGCAAAATGTATGTGCTGCAGTCAGTATGCCAAAGTTTTTTCTGCTCATATTGAGTTTGGGATTTTGGTCAATGACTGGCTGTTAACAACAAAATGAAATGTCTTGTTGTCTTTGTTTACTACCATCATACTGTCAGCAAATTCAGCTAAAGAAGATGTCACTGGATACCTGCCTTTCTTAGAAAGCCATTTAAATTGACTCTTCACCAGTCATGTTTGATATGACATGACTATAAATATTTTGATGGTCGACCGTCGACATTTTAAAAAGTGCAGATTTTTTTAACAAATGTCCATGCTGTGTTTTCTATGTTGTTGAAAATGTTGAACTGTTTGTCCATGTTTTCAATTGCAAAGATTAAACGTTACTGAGCACTCATGCCAAGATTTGTTGGATTTGTTGTCAGGATTTAATGTCAGGCTTGTACGTCGCACACAACATATCGGTATGGGTACTGCTTTAGCAGAGTTGGGTTATGAACACTACAAAATGTAATGTTATGTGTATATCACACATAACAAGTTAGCAAACGTGATAATGGGAGTGAACACAGTGAAAGCACAGAGTTGTGACAACAAAATGACCAAACTTACCTCTTTAATTGCCACACCAGTTTTGCGTAATCAGGTTAAAGTATTATTTTCATTAAAGGAATTTACCAAACTTTGGGTACCAAACTTTGTAACAACCTGCTCATTCTTGTAGTATGCCAAATTCTTATTTTGGCTCCATCCTGGCCATGGTTTTACTGTAAGGTGGATTGCCCTAATGTGGGACACCTAAGCTCCAGTGCCTCTAGCTGATTGGCTCCTCCCTAAACTAAAGCTTGTCAGTGAAACTATGGTAAAATTAAACTATGATAATGTAAAGTTCAACACTACCTTTCACTGTACCACATTAGAAGTTGCAAAAAATGGGCCACACTAGAGCAATCCACACTATTTACACACAGGCGACTACAGCCACAAAATGTAGTGCACACACAGTTTTTTTCCTTGTTTCTATAATACTTGCAAGGGTCAGACACTGAACCCCAAATTGCTCCCAATGAGTCGTTGCGAGAGCCATTGGTGTGTGATTAAGAGGTCACTGCTAAGTGCTTTGAGTACCGCTATGGTAGAAAAGTGCCAAAGTGCCCAGGCCTGTTTTTTAACGGTAGCACGGTGATGCAGTGGTTAGCACTGCTGCCTCACAGCTAGAAGTTCCTGGGTTCGAATCCCATCCTGGACAGGTCCTTTCTGTGAAGTTTACATGTTCTCCACTCCAGTTTCCCCACCACCAAAACTGCCTGGCCAAGGCACTGGCTCAGAATCTGGAGTTGTCCCCCGGGCGCTGCACTGTGGCTGCCCGCCGCTCCTCAGGGATGGGTTAAATGCGGAGGATCAATTTCACTGTACATGTATATATGTGTGACCTTCATTACATCACGACTACACATACTAATTGTGTCATTGATGGCTGAAAGGTGATACACAGTCAAAGGTCATGTGACAAGGACTTCCAAATCCTTCCAAAATATAAGGGTGGTGTCACCTTTCATACTGAAGCCGAAACATCTGATATACTGTTCACCCTTCCTTTGGTGTAGGGCGGATTGTCGTAATGTGGGCCACTGCCTAATGTAGGACACCTAAACCTCAGTGGCTCTGGCTCCTCCCTAAACTAATGAATGTCAGCGAAACTAGGGTCAAAGCAAGCTATGGTTACGTGTTTAAGATTACGGCACATTAGGCAACTGACTGTCCCACATTAGGAAGCTGCAAAAAAGGGCTCACATTAGGGCAATCCTCCCTATAGCCTGTGGATGAACTATAATAGACGTTTTCCACAAAAAAAAACCTTTGTCATAAACAGGGGATATCTTAATATCAATGAACAATAACAACACACAACATAGAACCTTGACAGTGAGTCTTATCAGCTTGACTCACAGAAAATCATTTTTCCAATGTTGCAACAATCGTGGGAGAATACAACCACAAAACAAAGAGCGACAGAGCACAGAAATTCTCCCACGAAGGGTATAATTAACAAAATAATTATGCTAACTGTCATCGCCACTCAATGAAAATGCAAGATACCTGTTAATGCATGCCACCCGATGGTAATAACTGATATCAGGGATCTGAACCGGTTCAAGGAACGAAAACGAAAACCGGAAACAAACAGAATTTTGCTGAATTTTACGAGGAGCGGAAACGGAAACGAAAAGAGATTTCTTCAAGTGTTCCGGAACAGAAACGGAACATTATGAAATCCACAAAAACGGTTAAAAACTTTTTTTCTGTTCTCTATATATTTTAACATATCCTATGTCTGGAGAGTATTTCCGTCCACAGTCATCAAGCCCCATGCACCTGGGGCTCCATCTTGTGGACAGACGAGGAAGTGAATGTAATGGCGTTTTAAACCCGGTTTTCACGTTGATACAGTTGCACTGTCCACCAAATATATTTTGTATAAACTATATCTAAATTGAATATTGCACAATATAAGGAACTTTAAGAACGAACAGAACTTTTGTGTTCCGAACCGGTTCATGACCGATACTTTGGTGGCGGAACAAAAACGTTAAACATAGGCCTGCCTGAATTGTTCGGAACGGAACATTTTAAAAAATAATTCCGTTTTCAAACCCTGACTGATATTAATGCAGAATCTACAATGCAAGCAAACAACAAGTGACAAACAAGTGACAAACAGCTATATACCCCACAAGACTTCTGAGGCGTCGCTGGGAAGGTTTTGCGGACGCTCCTAGGGGCCCCCAAACAAACGACACGTCCTGGGCGGAGGGGGGGCCTTCCTCGGCCCCGGGGAAACATTGCCTGAATAGAGGCGTTTGGAATTCTGTTGTTCCTCAAGATTCCAGGAAGACATAAATACCAATTTGAAGCTGGCTGTGACGAACCATAGATGTGGCCGCGCTGCGAGCAGACAGCCTCCAGCCCTTGACCAAAAAAAAAAAGTATATTTATAGTCACATTGAGATGAGTTGAAGCAGGCGGACCAGACATATTCAATTAGGGAGCAGGAAGCCTGCACCCACGGCTGACCCTGCCAGTGGTTTCTGTGTTAAATGGAAACAAGGGCTGTGTCCGAAATCGCTCCCTATATAGTGCACTATATGGGGTGCATGCCATTTTGTAGGGGTGTCTGAATTCTCCTTGTACCCTATATAGTCCACTGAAAGTATCCCTATAAAAGTAGTGAGCATCGGATGTACCTTAGATGAAGCAATATAACCCATAATGCATTGCGAGACGTTTTGAAAATGACCTAAACTTTTAAAAAAATGTCACGGCGGGAGTTAATAGCGACCGACTGCGATGATTGTTGAATATTATAATTATATTTTTTAATAATTATATTTTATAATAACTTGATATTGATGGCGCCGACTCTAGTGTCCTAAATCTAAGTGAGTGCACTATATGGGGGTAGGGAGTAGGGGATAGGGTGTGATTTCAGACACGCCAAGTCCCATTCATTAACATAACATTATTTTTCCTTAAGGTCTGTATCTCACTCTCACTTCAGGTTTCCTTTCTTTCTCTCTCACTAAAGTTCTAACACAGTCTCATGCCCTCTCTCTCCTCTCTCTCTTTCCATCTCTTTCATCCTCTTGCATCCTTTCTATTCTCTCCCCACTTACTCTTTCTATCAACCTTTTTTTTCTCCATCTCCCCTTCTTCACCCCTCTCTCATAATCCTCCCACTTTTTACTGCTACTACCACCACCATTACTATTATTACTACTAATACTATATGATTACTACTACTATTACTACTACTACTACTACTACTTACTAATATTACTGCAAATACTATACTATTACTACTGCGACTGCTACTACTAATACTGCTATTACACTACTAGTAACATAACTACTCTCTCTCTCTCTCTCTCTCTCTCTCTCTCTCTCTCTCTCTCTCTCTCACTCTTGCTCTCTCTTTTTCTCTCCATGATGGAAAGAGTTATTGGTGCCGCAAAGTTCCCACGTTAGCAGTGCTGAAGCCAATCGTTCACGGTCCACATTACGCACCAAAGCAGCTGCCAAGCGGCTGTGGAACTCTCAAATCCCTATGATCAACATGAGCCGTAATCATTTTCCATTAATATTTTATCATGCATGTAATGTCATAATGCATCGAATGTCTAATACTAATCATTTCATATTTTGTAACCCTAGTAACCCTGCAAAGGTCTGGATTATGTGTCAAATATGTCTCAAAACTATTAATTGATTTTGGAAATGTATACATCTAGCAAGCTGTTCTTGCGGTGTTAAATATATATCATATATATGCTAATTATGTACAATAATAATAATAATAATAATAATAATAATAATAATAATAATAATAATAATAATAATAATAATAATAATAATAATAATAATAATAACAATAATAATAATAATAATAGTAAAAATAAAACTAATAAAAATAATAAAAATAATAATAATAATAAGAGCCATGTTCCCTATATCCAGACAAAGAGTCAGGCAGACAGACAGGCAGACAAATAGAGTGTGACTGAGAGAGTCAATGAGAGACAGCCGAACAGACAGACAGATAGAGACAGCGAGACAGACAGACAGAGACAGTTAGACAGATAGACAGAGACAGCTAGACCGACAGACAGACAGAGACAGCTAGACTGACAGACAGACAGAGACAGCTTGAAGGACAGACAGACAGACAGAGACAGCGAGAAGGACAGGCAGACAGACAGCTAGACAGACAGACAGCTAGACAGACAGACAGACAGAGACAGCTAGAAGGCCAGACAGACAGACAGACAGACAGACAGAGACAGCTAGACCGACAGACAGACAGAGACAGCTAAAAGGACGGACAGACAGACAGAGACAGCTAGAAGGACAGACAGACAGACAGAGACAGCTTGAATGACAGACAGACAGAGACAGCTAGACAGACAGACAGACAGACAGAGACAGCTAGACAGACAGACAGACAGAAAGACAGCTAGACAGACCGACAGACAGAGCCAGTCGGACAGACGGGCATTGAGAGCTATACAGACGGACATGCTGACAGAGAGTTTGAGGGAGGAGGGCAGGAGGGGGGGGGGCACTAGAGTCCATTCATACAGTTCCCACTTCACTACAGGGAAGAGGAGAGGCCAGTGCCCTGGGAAACTGTGTCTGTTTGTCTGTGGGTGGGTGTATGTGTGTGTGTGTGTCTGTGGGGGTGTGTGTCTGTCTGTCTGTGAGTGTGTGTGTCTGCGCTACACACAGACACACACACGCTTACTCACACACAAATGGACACACACACGCTAATAGGCTAACCTATCATAAAGGATAGTGGGCTAACCTATCATAAAGGATAGTGGGCTAACCTATCATAAAGGATATTGGGCTAGCCTATCATAAATGTTAGATGGCTAACCCATTATAAAGGATAGTGGGCTAACCTAGCATAACGGATAGTGGGCTAACCTATCATAAAGGATAGTGGGCTAACCTATCATTAAGGATAGTGAGCTAGCCTATCATAAAGATAGTGGGCTAACCTATCATAAAGGATAGTGGGCTAGCCTATCATAAATGATAGATGGCTAACCCATTATAAAGGATAGTGGCTAACCTATCATAAAGGATAGTGGGCTAACCTAGCCTAACGGATAGTGGGCTAACCTATCATAAAGGATAGTGGGCTAAGCCACCTTAAAGGATCTTATGCTAACTTTCACAAGAGATAGAGAGCGAATTAGCAAATGTAGTTGACTTATTTTTAAGGTGTGTTGACTGTTAACACTCAGCAGCTTTTTTGCAAATGGATAGTGGGTGGTTAATAATTTCTTGCAGCGGTTGCGGATGAAAAAGTACACCATCCCCACATCTGCAGAACTGACTTATCCACCAAGTTTGGCCGAATGAAGAGAGAGAGATAATTGGCTGCTTATGTTTGCCCATGCCTGGTATAGATGAACACACATTTTTAGGCAAAGCAGTAATCGTTAAATCAATATGTAATACGTAATTCAATTCATATTTAAATCAAAATGTAATACGTATATTAGGCTGATGTAATATGGACCGCAATGTACGTCATTGTGGGCTGCCGTGGTGACTGTTCATTGTGACATCACCTTCCAGCAGGTTCTGTATGACGTATATTGACAGGAGCCCACAGGCTATCCTGTCTCTTTGTCATATCGGTCCTGAAATAAACGCATTGCAAGAGCAACTTGGAGATTTGCTGTCTTCAATTCTTCCCCCACCTTGCAGCGGCTCTTCATCATCTGAATTACAAACGAAAACTCACGTTTATACGGCGTTGAAGCCATCACAACAGTGGCTTCAAACACAACTGCGTCTTCGGTCTGCATTGTTTGTTTTGAAACCTTTGATGGTGTGGTCCTGTCATAATGGCCTACAATGGCCGTACGGAGTGCACCATCCAGGTACTTGTGTCGCATTTTGCCACTCTTGAATAGTGCTGTTGCACGTGACCTCACAGCTTGGCGGGGGCAGACATTTTGCTGATATCACGTATGGTGAAGTATACGTATGCGTATACGTACGGTTGAGTAGTATATCTTACTACTTCACATCCATTATATAGGGTGAATAACATGGACATAGTTATGCTGCTATCTGCAGGCGATTGATCGCATATCTTCATGGATATAGATTTAATAAAATACTTTTAAACAGACAATGTTGTGCAAATATCACTCTCTGGCTGTGAAACCATCATAATGTCTGCCGTTGCCAAGCCATGACATCACTGTGCAACGGCCCTATAGGAACAGCACTACACAGTAAATTCTGCAGTGTTAAATCAACACTTAAATAAATGTAATACTGTGTCTGAGTGTATTTGGTCTTTATCAGATTTGGTGTTAAATTAATTCTTTCCATGGTGTTAAACGTCGACCTGAGACAATGGGTATCCGTATGCTCCGGGGAGGGCGCAGAGGGTAGCACCGCCGCCACGCCCGCTGAGAGACGGGCGTCTGCATCTCAGCGGACGAAGGCCATGAGGGCCTTCGACACGCTGTGCCGGCCTCGGCGCCGCTGTGACCTAAACCCCTGGGGTCCGAGCCGATGCTTTACGGCAACAAGCCGAAGCTTTAATTAACACCAACACTAGAAAATATTAAACTCCCTCCGTTGTTGTAATAACTCTGAAAGAGTCAATGCACTTTGACGCATATTTAACACTGCAAAATGTACTGTGTATGCACTCCACAAAGTGCACGAGGTGATGATGTGTAATTTGAACAGTTCTGATTAAATCCAGGGAATTGGATTACATTTTACAAGATTGCTGGTGGATGCGTGCGGAACCAACGCAACCACTCAACCAACACACACTCACACCTGTTGACACACACACACACACACACATACACACACACATACACACTGACACACACATCCTTGGTATGTTGGAGGGAGGTGGTAGTAGAGTGAATGGCGGGGGAGGCGATTTAAGAATGAAGACAGGAAATCAACTGGTGAATCATTGTGGAGTTGGGAGCCCCAAGGTGACGCTGAGAAGCGAGAGAGAGAGACAGGGAGAGGAGTGACAGCATGAATGTGCAGGCGTGTAGTAGCTTGGGTCAAACAAGGGATGAGCGACACTGGGGCTGAATGGGCTGGGGAGAGAGCGAGAGTTTCCCACAGTCCAGCGTCTCCCAGCAGCAGCGTGCTAATCCCTGACTTAATTGGGAGAGAATTCCAGAACAGGGTGAGAGGGAACGAGGGATAGGGAGAGAGAGAGGGAGGGAGGGATGAAGGGGAGGTGCACTGAGAGGGCCAGAGATTGAGAGGGGTTGAGGGTGAGGCAAAGAAAGCAATAAAAAAAGAAAAGATAGAGAGAGACACAGGGAGAGAAATAGGCTGTGTTGGAAAAGTTCACTTTCAACATCACTTGTTCAAATCTCTGTTCAGTCCTTGTGAAATGAATTGGTTCATTCATCGTTCATACGCCATCATTATGAACTAAGAACAGGTGGTTCCCCAAAATGAACGTTTTTCTTCTATCTGCTATCGTTCTTTTTTAAACGTTAGTGTCAGCTATTTGTCAACATTATTGACAGTGTACAAGCAGAACAAAATACAATGTTTAACTCTTTTAATATTGGGTTAGATCAGGGGCTGGATTAGCTTCTCAGAGGTGGATATAAATGTTGCAGTATTGCTGCGTAGGCTTTTGAAGGCTTTTGAAATTGAAAAATTTAGCTTATTGAAGCTCCGTTCAATAACCTCAAAAAAGAGGACATACTTAATTACACGTTCATCAAGCATAATTGAACGTCTCGTTCACGTTCGCCTAAAATATGAAGGAGTTCATGAACTATTGTTCTTTGAACAAGTTTGGGTACAACAATGGGATATTATGTAACTGAAAAAAACACACAATATTTTCTATTACATTTATATGTTTGGGTATCAACAGAAATAACAAAAAACATATGTCAATGCAGATTTCATCGTGGGCCACATGTCCACAATTCACCACACAGTTCATAAGAAGGTGTTTTATTTAATGAAAGACCTAGTGGCATTGTTTGTGAGTTCATCTGTTCATTTGCATTCGCAACAGTGAACTTTGATTGATGGAATGATGTCATGACTGGCCATGTTAAGGCCAGATTACACTTCTGCAACCGTACACACCAAATGTCGCTTGGGTCTGGTCACAAACCAGTTTTGCTGTTATGCTTCTGCACCCTCGACGCACAGCGACTAGCGACGCACAGCAGTTCCCCGCCGAATCGCAAGTGGGAGCCTATTCAAGAACTCGCTAGGATTCCGTCAGAAAGTCACGAGAACTTCGGCGGGCGCGGCGGAAGTGTTTATATTCCATTTATATATTTATATTTATTATATTATATTGTAGTTGCTCCTCGGTTTTTAAAAATGGCTCGCCCCGGTACCGAAATGACAACACAGCCAGACGTAAAAGGCATGCCAAGGACCGCAACCGTCTACGCGTAGTCAGAATTTTTTTGAGGTGTGCGTGGTCGCGCACAGAGACAGAAATGACGGTTGCAGAGGCTAGGCGTCAAAAGTATAAATCGGCCTTTAGGCTCTGCTGTCTGGACATGGAGGTGTGATGTTTGTAGGGGACTCGCCTTGCATGCAACTAGGGGGGGACTTGGCAGGCATGTCTATTCAAATCACATTTAGCCCAATTCAGCATTCATCTCACACCTCACCCTTGGTCATGTACATTCATACAAAGGGAAAGAGATGTGCCAATTGTTGAGGCCTCGGGTTAAAAACAAAGACATGGCAAATCCAGTCCCAGAAAGTAAAAATCTGGCATGTTTCGGGTCTACCTGTGCACTGCAAACAGGCAGAATACCAGCTGCTCCAGTTATAGCCACAAAACGCAGAGTGTCGGGGATGTAATGGTTTTGCATGGGCCAGTGTCATTTCTACTGGCGCGGCACATCCTTTATGACTTCACAGTCAGTAGTACTACTGACCGGTACCATGTAATATGACATCACAGCAAGCATGGCTCTGCAATAGGATTTGAACAAACAATAGAAGAAGAAGAAGAAGAAGAAGAAGAAGAAGAAGAAGAAGAAGAAGAAGAAGAAGAAGAAGAAGATGCTTCCATTGAGTTTTGGGGATATCCCTTTAGCAGTCAATGCCGACTGCATTCCTCTAGTGCACGTCTTATGTCAGTGACAGCATCTGTTTGCGGTGCACAGGTGGAACATGGCAGGACTTTCTGGAACAGGATTTGCCATCGAACAGAACAACTAAAAACATGTTTTGAATCTCATTCATTACATCAAAACATTGAATATGTCCATTATGGTTATTTTAAAAAACAGTTCTTTCCAGAGATGCCAAGAGCATGTTTCTAGAATGGAATAAGGCACGCTCTAAAAAGTGTATAATGTATAAAAGTGTATAATATCCTCTTCTTTGTTTAAGGTTTGTATTATGTTTTATAGACCATGTGCAAATGTTTGTTACTAAGGAGTAACAATTGCAGTTAGTGATTATACTTCTTATCTTGGGGCTGGCTTTAGCTCAGTAGGTAAAGCACTAGTTTACGTGTTCTAGATAACCTGCTCCAGTCAGTGCCCCTGACCAAGATACTGGCTCAGAATCTAGAGTTGGCCCCTGCTCCACAGGGATGGGTTAAATGGGCGCACGTTAGGTGTGTTGTTCCCAGGGCTTGAAAACGAAATTATTTTTAAAAAGTTCCGTTCCGAACAGTTCAGGCAGGCCTATGTTTAACTTTTCGTTCTCGGAACCATTCCGCCACCAAAATATCTGCACTGAACCGGTTCAGGATGCAAAATTGAGTTTCTTCTTGAAGTTCCTTATATTGTGCAATGTTAACTTTAACACATAGTTAATACAAAATATATTTGGTGTACTTTCAAACTTCAGTGCAACTGTATTAACGTGAAACCGGGTTTAAAATTACATTCACTTCCTCATCTGTCCACAAGTTGGAGTCTCAGATGCATGGGGCTTGATAACTGACAGTGAAAGTTGGATGGCTGCACAACCGGAAATAGTCTCCCGGACATAGGAAATGTTCAAATATAAAAAAAATGTTTTTAACCAGTTTTGTGGCTTTCATAATGTTCTCATGAAATCTTTTTTCGCTTCCGTTCCCGCTCCTCAGAAAATTCCGTAAAATTCTGTTCGTTTTCGGTTTTCGTTCATTTATAATAATAAATATTCGCAAAAATACTTTTACTGAATTCACAGTATATGGTGATATCAATTTTAAGCCATATAGCCCAGGATTATAGCT
>OMKY01215236.1:0-11113 GCA_900302395.1 Bregmaceros cantori | reverse complement strand
ATTGTAAAACACAATCATTTTTTTGTTCGCTCACCTTGACCACGACCTCCTCCACTGTGAGTTCTCCCTCTAGTGGTCGGTTGCGGCCAGCACTGGTCTCCAGGAGAACTGAACAAGGCTTCAACACCTGGGGGGTCAGAGACACAAGTTCAGAACGACCACACCACTCCCCCAAACACATTTGAACCAGCACATTTTCCAATTTTTTAACGTTATTTTCAACTGCTGAAGAACAGAATGTATTGTTGTATCTTACGGTGGTGACAGGCTGGTCGGGGTCGCTGTGAATGAGCGGGCAGGCCAGTACTTTGAGTTCCCGGAGGTTGGCCCGCATGCTGTGCCCACCGTCGGGCTCCAGACTGAGACTCAGGTCACACTGGAAGGAGGCCACCAGGGCGGGGGCGTCTGCTTTCAGTAGACTGGCTACGAACATCACCTCCGGGTCCACCACCACCGCCCGGAACTTGGTGGTCGGGGCAGAACCTAATAGAACACACAGCACACTTTGTTTCAGAATAAAGGGGATCATCATTGCATTCCCGAGCAGATGAACGGTCCCCGGCCCCAGAGCGCAGGTCCAGCTCTGCAGCGCGCTCACCGAGCACAATCGCTCTGGGGCTCCGGGGGAGAGGGGTTCCTCGGCAAGGCGGCACTGTAGCCAGTGTATTGGCAACGCAACTGAGCAGTCAAGTCACAGCCGCACAGTCAGACTTGGTGCGTAGACACCATTAATACGATGCAACATTAAAGCGATTCGCATTTCCATTCAAATGGAATTCGAAGGAGAGAGAGAGAGAGTTTCACGTCACTCACCTGAAACAGCGCATGCTTGAAGATCAGATCACATTGTCGCACGAGTCCTGCTCCCCCCGGTGCAGGAGGGGGATCAGTCGTGACCCCCAAGAGGGTCACGACTGATCCCCAGCATGGTGACGCCACTGCTTTATCACTTCCTCATGGGCGTGGCCTGGGTGGTGTTCCCACCGACTCAGGGGGGTAGGCGGAGTCAGGCCGGTGGGAACACCGGCCTGATGACGCTTACAAGGAAGTGATAAAGCAGCGGCGTCACTATGGGAATAGGATGCCATCAGACCTACCAGAGCGATTCTGTGTGGCCCCCGCACGCTGCTGCTGCTGAGGTTGCGTGTTGAAAGTCAGAGCCATCTTGTCCTGTGGGGGGGCTGCAGAGGGCTTGCTGGGCCCCTGAGCAGGGCTCGACGATGGCTCCGCCGGCCCCTGAGGCAAAGCCTTGACGAAGAAGTCGGCCACCGACATCAGGAACTCCACGCTGGCACACAGGTACAGCTTCTGGAGAACGGCCACCACCTCCCTGTGGGTGGCGCTCTGCCGGTAACTGATGTCCATCATTGCCTCGTCCGAGCTGTCGCCTGATCGTCTCCCCAGCATTCTACATACACACAGGTGTTGAAAAAAAATGTCTTTGAATGCAGACAATGAAAATCAAATATTTTGTAGGAAGTAAAGATAACCTTCTATTATACATTGTGTATGCTTCACATATTGTCAACATGTTTCGTCCCCAGGATGTCACGGTTCCTGTTCTGAGCCCTTCTTACTGCCTGCACATAAGTGTGCACATAAGTGAGGCCTGTCCACTGGCAGATGGTGCTCACCCATGACAATCTTGGTTGTCCTCTGCACCTCTTGCCACGGTTTTTTTTCAAGGTTTTTCCATCCATCAGAACTCTCTGGAAACTTTCCTTCCTCATTTGAAGGAGGTGGTCCATGATTCACTACCATATGTAAATGTGGACCAGATGTAACAGCAAATAATTTGTATTCTTGTTGGTAAGGGAACTTGCAGCTTGACTAGAATATAGGCCAATTCTCCTCTTGATTTCCTCTTCACATCGTCCATCTTCTGATTTTCTGTCCCAGAGTTTAAAAGAGTCGACTCACTGGGAGGTGACCCGGGTGAGGCCTCTCCTCAGGTCGTGAAGGTTGCAGGCCTTCAGTACAGTGTTGACCTCCATGCTGCCGTCTGCCAGCATCCTGCCCCGGGTCCGGAGCTGGTGGAGGGCCAACTGACCGAGCTGCAGACTGTCCTGGTGCTCCAGAGGGGTGAACGACTAATACAGACCGACACAGACAACACAAGGATCAAGGAATGTAAAAATAAAAATAATTTAGGGCAGGAATAGTACGAAGCAGAATTTCTATCAGGCATGGTCAAGCCAGACGGAAGTACGTTACATTTATTTTACATTAATGAAGAAAGTAAATTAACCGGTAACTGTGTAGTGCATGTCCAATTAAACTATATTCAAACCAAAATTTGGCACATGCTGAAAAAAAAACATTCTCTCTCTCTCCCTCTCTCCTCCTCTCTCCCACTCTCTCTCTCATAGACTATATAGTAGTATAGTCTATGATATGTATGGAATAACAGTGTAATTTTATTTAGTACCTGATTGGCTGGGTTGCTAGGAGTCAGTACCTGATTGGCTGGGTTGCTGTACAGCACCAGACTCAGCGATTCGATGTTGAAGTTGAAAGCAACAGTCTCCACAGGCTCCGCCTCCCCATCCACACTGTCTGCAAGCTCAACGGCCCCTTCTGTGAAACGTACACATGAAATGTACATTGGTCATGAGTCTCGTTTCAATCAGACACTCATTCCTTCAATAGACGTCTGGTCTGGATTAAGCAGGCTAAAAGTGTCAAAAAAACATCAAACACATGAAGTTATCAAATCACAGCACAGTAGGTGTGACAATGCAAACAAGGCCTGCCTTAATGGGGCGCTGATTGGACCGCCACAATTTGGGCGACAATCTGACCCACCGGAACATCTAGTCACAAGCAGGGCTCCGAACCGGTTCAAGGAACGAAAACGAAAACCGGAAACGAACGGAAATTGACTTAATTTTACGAAGAGCGGAAACGGAAAGGAAAAAAGATTTCTTCAACTGTTCCAGAACAGAAACGGAACATTATGAAATCCACAAAACCGGTTAAAAACATGTTTTCTGTTCTCTATATATTTTAACATATCTTATGTCTCGGAGACTATTTCTGGTTGTGCATCCATCCAAATTTCACTGTCAGTCATCAGGCCCCATGCATCTGGGGCTCCATCTTGTGGACAGACGAGGAAGTGAATGTAATGGCGTTAATACAGTAGAACTGAAGTTTGAAAGTCTACCCAATATATTTTGTATAAACTATATCTAAACGTAACATTGCAAAATATAAGGAACTTTAAGAACGAACAAAATGTTTGCGTTCCGAACTGGTTCAGGACCGATATTTTGGTGGCGGAACGGTTCCGAGAACGAAAACGTTAAACACAGGCCTACCTGAACCATTCAGAACGGAACTTTTTAAAAATAATTTAGGCTTCAAGCCCTGGTCACAAGGAATACTTGAATGATTTATTGGTTCTGGTTTGCCAGGCTAACGATCTAATGCCATGTACTGCATGAAATGAAAATATTCTACAATACTTTACATAATGACTATTAGCATATCTATTGGTTGTTGGCTGCAGGATACCTGAGAGAGGGGAACCTGGGGCAGCTGCTTGCAAGCTGCTGGTCTGCTGGGTGTGGCTGACGGACTGCAGCTGGCTGGCCTCCTCTAGGTTCTCCGTCAGGATCTTCAACAGCACTCTCAGATCCTCCTGGCTCACCGAGGCCTGGAAGGAGTTTGTTTGAGTTAGTTTGTTATATAAATATCTCGCTTTGCTTCTACAGTTCACAAACGAAAGCGGACAAAATGAAAAAAAAAAATGGAGACTTTTTAATTGCAACCATTATAGCGCGCTGTTTGTTTGGAAACGGTCCGAGATTACCTCTCCATAATTGGTTTGTTTGCTGCTGTCACAAGAACCCAAATGAGCGGTACCAGCTCTTCATGGCATTTGTTTTCAGATATAATCCATCCAAAAATGTTTTTAGTCCTTCAAAGAACAGTGGGTTTGCAGCCTTAAATTTACCATTTTCACAAACCAGTTTCACCCATTGTACCATTTAATTTGACCAATTCACAAACACGCAGTCCTCACTCGATTTTTGATTAATGGCAGTGGCATACACTTTGTGGAAACAAAAAATACACCTTGGTACCCAGAAGTGGACACACTGAGCCAACTTATTAGAGTTTCAGCATAACGACAACTGATGCACCAGGCACACTTTTCTGAGACACTTCTCGAGCTAGCGCATGCAATTTTTGAAGACTTGAGTAAACTACATTTTAGACTTGTGATGAAAATGTAGTTTTTAAAGCCATTTAAGGCCTAAAGTTGTAGTTTCTGAGAATGTTCTGCAGGAATCATGTTCACACGTCACAGCATCCTGGAATTTGAAAAGTGTTGAATGAGACCAAGAAGGCAGCAGCAGATGTACCCTCATGGGCTTCAGGTCTCCCTGGATGTCCACTGCAGGCATGCCGGTGTACCAGGAGTTGGCCAGGTTCCTCTTGATGTTCACCAGGAGGTCCGCTGGCTCCAGCAGGTTGATGCCTACTCTGCCAGAGTCGGTCTCCATGCACACTCTGGTGGAAGAACAGGATACATCATACACGTGATTAATAAGACATTTAACTCACCCAGTGCCAACCCTTGTCAAATTTAGCACGTTCGAGTGCCAGGTTTTTTTTTTCAAACGTGTTTTTTCAAGACCCATAGAAAACTAGAAACACTCAGAGATTGCAAACCTGCGCCATAGTGGTACAATAACATAGTACTGTTAGTGCTAGCAGTATGTGTGACAGCCCATTATCAATGCAAGTTCGTAGAGTAGTGCAATTGCTGTTGACGCCACTGGCGAACATGCCAACTACATTTCCCAGCGGCCCCTGGACCTGGAAGTCTAGTCATGTGACCGCACAGCGACCTATCGGTAAATTGGTGATTAAGTATGATTATGTTACTTGTAGGCTACAGAAATGCACCCAAATTTAATCACTTCTTTCTTTTGTCATTTCCAATGACTCTGCAAAATGTCATCCTGATCCGAGCACAACTTTTTCAGTTATCGAGGGGACAAACCAACGCAGCTAAAAAGATAACCTGCTTCGCGGCTACGCCCAGGCGCAGGTAATGAAGTTCTGTGTCCTGGTCAACAAAACACATACCAAAGGAAACTTCAGACATTCATAATATCCTCAGAATAAAACACTTGTTTCTACCGTTTTCCATTCTTCAGTTATAGCCCCCATAAAAGAGGTGGGTATCACTGAAAAGTGCTAATTTCTCACAAAATCCAGAGTAAATGCAGGTGAAGTGCAGACGGTGGCCGCTATGTGGCAGTATACACCACCACTATATGCTCCCTTCATAGGTCCCAGAGGCAGAGTAGATATAGGTACTGCACCAAATCTGTTTTTGGCAATAAAACCCAAAGATGGGTTTTCACTCAGCGGTACCATTCAAACTTGATAACGTGTCTTTGGCAGTAAATGAGTTAATAAGATTATAGAAAGCATGACTGCACAAATACCACCCCCACCCATTATGAAAAAGTAGTGGGCGTTGCTCTAACCTGGAAAGTTTAAGCTGAGTAAGCCGGACGTTCATGTTATCGATGATGGCAGGTAGCGGGCACCCATCCACCGGCAGAGCAGAGAAGCTGTTGTCCACGGTGATGAGACCCAGGTCGGCCTCCAGGGCGTGGTGCGAGGACGAGCCCTGGGGGACGATGATGAGCGGGGCCTTCAGGTTGATGTCCATGGACAGACGGAAGCTCTTCTGGGCCAGGTCTCGCACGCTGGAGGCGGCCTTCTCCGCAGCCTGAACCGTGGCTGCACTCAGGGCCTGCTTAGCAGCCTGGAAGTGATTGCTGAAGTTCTGAAGCACAGGATAGTATAAGTTACACTGAAGGTGATGGAAGTAGTGAATGGCTGTATCCCCTACTCTCTACTCCCTATATAGTGCACCAATTTATAGTGCTCTAATTTATAGTGCACCCAATAGCAACGACCGAGATTTCGGACACTAAAGTCGGCGCTGTCAAAATTATTTATAACATGGGGGAGTGGTTATAGAGCCCGCTCCCCCGGACCATGTCGAGCACTGCCGCGGGTTCTGGTCCCTCTCCAGATTTGTTGCGGTTCTCACCCTGACATCCAAGTTTCCGATTTGGTCCCGTCACTAAGTCTCTCAATAAAGAATGAAAAACAGCGCTTGTGCCAAAAAACATATAAAGAAAAATAAAAAATATATATTATAACAATGATATTCAAAAATCATCAGTACTTACATTTATAATTACTTGCTGTGGTCGGTTGCCATTGACTCCCGTGGCGCCATTTTTGGTAATTTAGGTCTTTTTTTTTTCAGCCCATTCAGGCTGTTTTTTTTCCAAGCTTTATTTTTTAGGGTTAGTGGAAACAGGTGAAGATGGGGGGTAGACATGCGGGAAATACGTCGGTGGCGAGATTCAAACCCCCGACTCACCGCGCCATTGAGGCATATGTGTGCTTTCCAGCGCTCTGCCTAACCAACTGATCTACTGGGCAGCACAATTCAGGTCATTTTTAATGCGTACTTCGATGCTCACTATTTCTTGTGGTGAATTGTGGAGATGGATGAAAAACGGTGATGACACGGAAAAAATACCTCTAGTTCTGTTCCCAAAATATAGAAGGAATGGTCTTCACCCCACGGTCATTTATTTCAAAAAAATTACATCAATTAGGTTTCTATATTATGTATCATGTTTCTGTATGCCACCACTATTTGCTCTGGCCATAGCTATATCATTTGAAGTATGCTATCAATCACCACATGTTCCGATGGCTTTAATGTCCACACACTCACCACCAAGGACATGGCAAACTTGTGCAGGTAGACCACTTGGACGCAGCCTACGTTGAGTTTGACGCTGCCGTCCACCCTGGACGTATCGGCGTAGCCCTCGCCCTCGGTGGCCGTGGGCGTGAGACTCATGGAGAAACTGAACACCTCGTCCCCTACGATGGAGATGGCCTGCAGACCACACAGACAAGATCTTTTTTTTTTTACCTTTTTAGATCACAAGATCATTTTTGACCAATTTCCACCAAAAAAAAAAGACCAAACTCTATACTTTTGACTCAAATCTTCTGCAAATCAACACGCTGTCCACACCATCTATTCTGAAATAAAACAATTGAAAGGTACGGGATACGGTAGAGAACACACCAAGCCAACTAATTAGTGTTTTAGCATGCAGACAGTAGAAACAACAATACAACATGCAAATTTTTCGCACTGCTCGAACTAGCAATTTTTTAAAGACTTGAGTAAATGACATTTTAGACCCGTGATGAAAATGTGGAGGTGTAAGAAATGAAATCTAAGGATTTAAGAAATTCTGAAACCCTGCAACCTACCTTCTTGTGGATGCATTTGGGATCAACATCGATGACGATGAAATCTCTGAGACGGGCCGAGAGATGGGTTTGTGGCCCTTGCATCAACAAGGACCCATTGATTCCTGAAAAAAGACATGCACATAAACATTTGAAGCACACAGAATCAAACACACAGACATTTGAAAAACAGAATGAAAAATGTGATTTTTTTTTTCTTCTATAACGTAGAGATCTTCATTCTCTTTACATTATACATTGTTGGGTTTCAGAAAACCAAAAAAACTTGAATAAAATAATCAACATATTAACATTTCAACATACACCATGGATTTAATAAGTTAAAACATGTGGAATATATGTTTAACAAGTTAATTGAAATTATTAGACTAAATACTAAAAATATACTTATACAAACGTAACCCCTGATTAGATTTGGATTACATAAAATAATCGCAAATTGAATGTGTCATATGTGTTATTTGCAACTATTATACTTTTTAAAAAAATGTTATTTATTTAATATAATAATATTGAGTATTCATTTTATAAGCTGTAATATATTACAAACATTTTAGATGTACATGTACATGTTTTTCTAGTGTCAATAAAAAATTCCATGACATTTTTCTGTCTGTAGGGGGTGATCCAACCTTGGATTTTGACGTCGGCCAGACTGCCGCGCTGCTCGCACAGCGACAGGTTGAAGGCTCCGAGTTGCACTAGCACTTTCAGAGCGATGACATCAGTCTCGCCAGGCACGTCCACCACGGCTGCAAGCAGTACACACACAACCATGTTTGCCCATGCCGATCATTAGCGCACGCACGAGCGCAAATCATCACGGATACTCTATTTGAACTCCGGGGACACACAAACGTCACGCTTTTGTTAGTTGTTTTCTTAAAAGATTATCATGTTTGTTTTCCATGTCGTGTTGTACAACTCCGCCTAAAAAGCTTAATAAGATCTGTGCAAAGATGCAGTGGAGTGGAAACAAACTGTTGTTGGAACTGTTGTTTGAATAAGCACCGCCAACCAACCGGAGGTTCGATGCTACACATGCATGACAAGCAGGGCTCCGAACGAAAACCAAAAGCGAGCAGAATTTTACAGAATTTTACGAGGAGCGCAAACGGAAAAAAGATTTCTTTAAATGTTCCGGAACAGAAACGGAACATTAACCGGTTAAAAAAAAAGGCCCGTATATATTTTAGCATATCCTTTGTCTGGGAGACTATTTTTATCCACTTTCACTGTCAGTCATCAAGCCCCATGTATCTGGGGCTCCATCTTGTGGACAGACGAGGAAGTGAATGTAATGGCGTTCATACATTTCCACTGATGTTTGAAAATCCAAATATATTTTGTATGAAAATGATGTCTAAACGTAACATTCCACAATATAAGGAACTTTAAGAACGAACGAAATGTTTGTGTTTCGAACCGGTTCAGGACCGATATTTTGGTGGCGGAACGGTTCCGAGAACGAAAACGTTAAATAAAGACCTGTCTGAACCGTTCGGAAGAGAACGTTTTAAAACTAATTTTGGTTTTCAAGCCCCGATGGCAAGTATTTAAATGACTAGCAGATATCGCAGAGCAGTGTCTGCTCTTTCTTCTGTGTGGGTATTGGATGTGTATGTAAACTCAAACTTTGTTTATTTATATAGGGTGGAATGCCCTAATGTGGGCCAGTTTTTGCAACTTCCTAATGTGGGACAGTCAGTTGGCTCATGACGGACAGTTAAACGTAGTGTTGAACAGTTGAACTTAATGTTAGACACATGACCGTAGTTTGCTTTTACCATAGTTTCACTGATATTCATTAGTTTAGGGAGGAGCCAGAGACCCTGGAATTTAGGTGTCACACATTAGGCAGTGGCCCACATTAGAGCAATCCACCCTAGCACCTTTCATGCGGAGCAACACAAGGTGTTTTACAGAAACAGAACAGTACAACTTTAACCACAGCCTCCCAATATAAGCAGACAAGCACATACTTAGACACAGACATATATATATACACACATGCACAGGAACATACAGTGGGCTGATGTACCGATGACGGTAACATCCTAGTTATAAGCCAGGTCAAAGAGATGTGTCATGAACTTCTTCTTAAAAACGTCAACAGTCTCCACAGCCCTTAGGGACTGCGGTAGACTATTTCACAGTCGAGGGCCATAGAAGCTGAATGCGGACTCCCCAGGGCTCTTAGTCATGATACGACTAAGAGCCCTGTGCCGGTGGACCTCACGGTTTTGAGGTGAACTTACTAGAAGCTTTGGGAGCCACGGACTTGCTGGGTTTACTGTGTTCTGTTCGATCCACAGAGAACTGGCTGTCGGACACGGTCAGAGCCGCAGACAGAAAGTCGATGGTGGACAGCAGCGCTTCAGTGTGGAGCAGGAGATCCAGAGATGTGAAGATGACCTGGAAAGAGAGAGAATGAACAAAAGAGAGAGAGAGAGAGAGAGAAAGAGAGAAAGAATGAACAAGAGAGAAAGAGCGAGAGAGAATGAACAAGAGAGAGAGAGAGAGAGAGAGAGCGCGCGTAGAGAGAGAGGACTCTGACATTTTATTTCTGCACATTTTTGAATGCTGTTGAATTTGTACAGGGTGCAAACTATCCACTTATGAATTACATCATTTTCTTTAAATTCATAGTACATGTTGCAAAAACCTTTGCAAATAGAATGGACAACATCATATTATAACATCAAGTGGTTGAAAAGACTTTTTTTTTTCCTTGATACTTTGCAACATTTATTCTTTTGCTTCTTCACTCTGGTTGCTATCTTATTCTACTTTTTTAACTTGTCGTAGTAGTAGATAAAGAACGAGCAAAATTGAGTGACGGATGCAAATACAGAGAAAGAGAGGCTGCTACACACAAATACCTTGTTATCTAGAGGAAGGGAGAGAACCAAATAGTTGAAGAATTAGAACAAAACTCACATTGACCATCTGTTCAGTGTTCTTGTACACGACGGCAAAGTCTGGGGCATTCCTGTCCGCCTGGGGGAGAGACAATGTTAGAACTAGGCATATGCAGTCGTCCCGTGTACTATTGTAATAAAACGCTAAAAAAAAATCCATCCACCTGGTCTGAAGTTATGGACAAAAAAAATGCCCATATTGAAAGTGTCTAAAATCTAATCAGTTTATGAACCTTCCCTAGAGCATTAACACACAGAATCTGGTACGGATCCTTCCACCCATATATTCAAAAGTTATCACGTTAACACGAAATACGTTAGGCCGTGCGCCCAACACCATTACATCCCAGACGCTTATTACAGAGATAATAATAATGATAATAATAATAATAACAATAGATAATATGAGCCATAATCATCAATATCAAGTCACCCCACAGTTACACACTACAATTTCTACAGTAATGGTGTTTACAATACAATTATAACACCGACTGTTTACAATTTTAGGTGGTGCCCGACTCATTACGTTAACAACCAAATTACAGATAAGCCTGTTGCATAATGGCGTGATGCTTCTGTCTGCTGCGCTAGACTGATTGGAAGCAGCAATGTCCTCATGCTGGCCGAACAGCTTACGTCACTAGCAGTTTAAGTCTACGTTTATATGAGGACGATGAATACAGAAGACTAGGGATGCACCCCGATACTCACTTATGTACTCGTACTTGTCAAACAGTTGCCGATACCATGAACCGATACCGTTACGGGGTAATGAGGCGGTGCTGTCAAAATAATATACCAAATATACATAGGCTTAATTTTTTAAATTGCTTTTATTTATTTTTTTTGAG
>OMKY01215234.1:0-14642 GCA_900302395.1 Bregmaceros cantori | reverse complement strand
GAGGAGGTTATTACAAACATGAATAACTCGGATGACCCAGCCAAGAGGAGGTTATTACAAACATGAATAACAAGGGTGACCCAGCCAAGAGGAGGTTATTACAAACATGAATAACACGGATGACCCAGCCAAGAGGAGGTTATTACAAACATGAATAACACGGATGACCCAGCCAAGAGGAGGTTATTACAAACATGAATAACAAAGGATGACCCAGCCAAGAGGAGGTTATTACAAACATGAATAACTAGGATGACCCAGCCAAGAGGAGGTTATTACAAACATGAATAACACGGATGACCCAGCCAAGAGGAGGTTATTACAAACATGAATAACAAGGGTGACCCAGCCAAGTGCAGCGCACTCACTCCACTGAGAAACTGACAGACTACCACCTCCTGTACTCTTCCAGAACTCTGAAACATGCACGTCGGATCGCTCGTGCCAGACATTTTCTGTTCATGACACTCTCCTTGGCGAACATGTTCCGGTCCATTAGAACATCTCACCACGATAACGGCTTCTTCCCTGCTGCTGTGTGGCTCCTGAATGCAAGCACTCCTACTACACCCCCCAAATTGCACATTGCACAATTCTTCCTGGTTGGTTGAGCCAGCGTGTGTCTTATGACCTAGACCTAATTTTCTTGGCCTGCTGTAACTTCTGTATTTTCTGGACTATAACACGTTTTGGCATGCCCCACGCTGGCCTATTCATAGATTTATTTATTTTTTGCAATATATGACTGAGTATTTGTCTAAGATTAGGTGCGTTAATACTCTAGGGTAGGCTCATGAACCGATGAGATTTTGGGAGGCCAAAACATATGAAGCGTACAATCTTGAAAGATGGCTTCAAAGCTCACACACTTGTATGAGAGGTAGATTAACAGTGGAGGGAGTCTGAGAGTCTGAACATATGAAGGTTCATTGGGAGGAGTGGTCTCACCGCTGGCCGTGGTGCGGCCCCACCACGGAGTTTATCCCGGGAAGGAGGCTGACGCTTGGCCTTCTGGGCCAGCTGAGCTCTGCCCCGCAAAGCACTGGAGTCGAGACGCCCGTTATCGGGAATGGACCAGTCTGTGGAATTCAACAGTTCAGTCTACTTGGCCACAGCACTGTGACAGTAAACAACACAATCCGATGATGAGCTTGATCCAGTTTAGCTGTGAATTACAAATGATGCTCAGGCAGCATCTACGAATGGTCCGGACCAGGGCTTGAAAACAAAATTCTTTTTAAAATGTTCCGTTCCGAACGGTTCATGCAGGCCCATGTTTAATGTTTTCGTTCTTGGAACCGTTCTGGCACCAAAATAATCGGTCCTGAACCGGTTCGGAACGCAAACATTGGTTCTTTAAGTTCCTTATATTGTGCAATGTTAAATGTAGATATAGTTTATACAGAATATATTTGGTGGACTTCAGTGCAACTTTATTAATGTGAAAACAGTCATTACATTCACTTCCTCGTCTGTCCATAAGATGGAGTCCCAGGTGCATGGGGCTTGATGACTGACAGTGAAAGTGGACGGAAATAGTCTTCCCAGACATAGGATATGCTAAAATATATAGAGAACGGAAAAAGGTGTTTTTAACCGGTTTTGTGGATTTCATAATGTTCAGTTTCTGTTCCGGAACAGTTGAAGAAATCTTTTTTCATTTCCGTTCCTCGTAAAATTCTGCAAAATTGTGGTCGTTTCCGGTTTTCATTTTTGTTCCTTGAACCGGTTTGGACCCGGGTCAGGACTTGACCGATCCTGAACAGAACAACGCTGTGACAGGATGACAGAGGGGATCGGTGTGTGAATGTGTGTCTTTCAGTCAGATAGTTACCCATCTGGCAAAATGACTACCTGTGGCAGGAGCGTCCAGGGAGTGAGTAGTGCGGTTCTCCATCTCTTTCGCCAGCTGTGTCACCTGATAGACAAGGTTGGGAAGGTTACTTTTTTTAAAGTAATCCCTTACAGTTCTTCATTTAAAAAAAAAATGTAATCAGTGTGCTGGCCGCGGCGGCATCATTCACTACAATATTTTCAGGGTTCAATAAAAGCACTAAGCAGACCATTAAACATCTAGCCAGCAAGTTGTATTCGATGGTAAAATACCCACAAACGTATGAAAAGCATCAATAAAGCCCAGAAATGTTGTAGAGCCTTTCTGTAGGATTCAACAGTGTGACGTCCTATGGGCCTTGTACAGCATAGACGTCCCATTGCATCAGCCATATGGAAAACACACAAATACACACACACACCTATGTGAGTGATCTCTCTGATCCCACACACCTATATGTGAGTGATCTCTCTGATCCCATGATCCACTGGCTTGTGTACGTAATTTATTGCAGCAAACCCCCCCCCCCCTCCTGAGATCGTTTCACACCCACTTCATTTATACACACGCAGCTGTCGCGAGATCGCTTCCCCTCACCGTCATAAGTGTGTTGAAGGTTTGCTTCTTTGCATCTTCTCGCTAGACTTATCGATTGAATGGAAAAATAGAAGGGCTGCAACTAACACTTATTTTGATAGTCGATCAGCCATTTTTACTGGCGAATAATCGATTAATCAGTTCATTTGAAATCGGAAAGATTATTAGCATGAATTATGATCAGGAAACATTAAGTTTGCAATGTTAATATTACAAACTTTTTGCTGTTTCTTTATCTCCATTTTATAGTAATGGCATGAAAGAGCCTACTCTTACGGATTATTTTTAAATTATTAAATTATAACCTATTGGACTTTCGTACAAGCTTACGTGTCATCTTTATTGTATTGGGGCCTCGACACTGGAAACATTGCATTGGGAACAACATATTCAACACATTGGAGCAGAGGATAGGCCAGACCATGAAACAATTAACTGCTGCCGATTAATCGATTATCAAATTAGTTGCCGATTATTTCAATAATTGATTATTATCGATTAATCGATTGGAGCTCAAAAAAAAAAAAATAATAATAATTCAACTTCACTCTGGAGGGGATCTTTCACATTCCTCCCCCCCTCCCCCCATCGTCTTCGTATAAACCCCAGAAGAAGTCACCTGGGCTTGCAGTCTCTCTAGTGCCTCCTTGTGGTTGTGAGCCCGGTCCTCCATCTCCTGCTTCAGAGCAGCTTCCCTCTTCTCACCGTCCTCCAACCTTCAAGCGCACGGTGACAGACACGAGACGTTTGGTCATTTTGAAGGCTCTCACCGCGCTGCTCCTGCTCCTTCTGGCATCAAGGAGGTGGTAGCAAGTACCCACTAGCGCATTTGGTGCACTCTTTTTTTTTAGTGTGTAGGATGCTGTCCAGAGTTTGTTAAATCACAGTGCACTGAAAGTGGCCCAGATGAAACGTATGTTACCTGGCCTGGTACTCTCTGATGAGCTTCTTGGCCTTGCTGTATTTGAGCTCCAGGCTCTCCACCTGGGTCTGGGCCTCACCAAGCCTCTGGTTCACCACCCGACACAGAGCCTGGGCCTCCATCCAGTACCTGCAAACCCCACTGTAGTCAAACAGTGTAGATGAGGGGAGTGGTGGCAGAGTGGTTATTGAACCTCTCTGGCTTTTCTGTCAATGTCTTCCCCCGCAAAAAAAATAACTTAAGGTAGATGGGTAGACCTGGCTCTGTGGCGCAGTCGGTAAGACACCCACATCCAGCACATGAATAGTGCCTGTGATTTAGTTCCCTCGCATTTCTGCAACGGCTTTCTCTTTCATCATGTCTTCACGGAGGAAGTAACTCGGGAAAAAAAATTCTCAAAGAACCCAATGTTTGCCTGTTCATTTCTTTTAAATTAATCACCAAACAGCACTACCTCATTTGATTTCCAAAGGAGAAAGTGACGTCTCATTTGACTAAATATGCCCACAGCATTCTAGACTGTGCTACAGCTGTGGATATGGTGACCAGCAGTGCACTGCTATATTGAAATGAACTTATTTCACTACAGAAAAATGCATGATTGGGTAGAACCAACGGTAACTGAAAAGTTTCCTGTAACTTGGTAACATTTTATGTGGAAATGAAGTCCATAATCACCAATGCAGCGCTATGCGTTCCGAGCAGTGTTCACCACAGGGACCATTTTTCAAGAGTAACTGATACTAGCGACTTTCTATTACGTCAACCCTTTATGTAGTCTTTGCTTTAGTTTCTTCCCAAAACGCGTTTCCACATTACTGACGTTTCTGCTGCACCCTCACCAACAGTGCTGTCGTTTAACAACTATAAATTATTTATAAAACACACACTCCGTTAAGCATTAGAAAAAATGCAGTCATTAAATACTGGAGGTAGTTAATCAGGAAAGCACTGGGGGAAACAGGCAAAGTAGAGGGGAACAACTTAAATGGAA
Source organism: Bregmaceros cantori (assembly GCA_900302395.1). Taxonomy (NCBI): domain Eukaryota; kingdom Metazoa; phylum Chordata; class Actinopteri; order Gadiformes; family Bregmacerotidae; genus Bregmaceros; species Bregmaceros cantori. The sequence goes on along the minus strand of OMKY01215234.1, from coordinate 10,295 downwards.
AAATTTAACCATCCTGTGGATGGGATTGCATTTTGTTCAACTTAGGCTAGGTCCACAGGGGAACCAAACATCTGTCTTTGTCAAAGTACCCTCCCATCCACATTTTAGCTTCTCCAAACTTTTTTTTTTTTTTTTAAATACGGCCTTCGAGGTGGAATGTTTTCATATGGTTGCCACTGGAAACGCTACAGACGCAACAGTCTTGGAGATACACAGGGGTGCGCTCTTCACCGACATGTTTACTGCAACCCTTCACCATCCAGCAGCGCTGCGCTTTGCATACTTCTCCAACTTTTCAGCCTTGTCTTCTCCGTCCTCCACTTTCTGCTGTAGCTCCGCCCTCAGTCTCTCCCACTCCTCCTGCTGGTCACAACTCTTCGTCAGCGGGGACAGGAAATTAACATTTATTAGTAAAATATGAGGTGATGAATTAATGTATTTATTGTAGTGCTGCAACCGATAAATCGATTAATTCAATAATCAACTAATTTGATAAATCCAGCCAGTCCAAGTTGTTTATCCATGACTAGTTATTTCATGTGCACACAAACACCCCTGGAATAAAATGTGGTTATTCAGAGCCAACGTGAGCAGCCCAGGTGTAGATGGGTCATACCTGTTCACAGCCTTTCTGCATCTCAGAGGTTGTGGCACGCAGCTCAGCATGAGCCTGCTCCAACACAACAACACAAGTCTACATGTCAGGGAAGGCAACTAACCATCGTTTTTTTTTTTTTTTTAAGTTATTTTTTTCCGGCGTCAGCGCCGTTTTTCCATCTTTATTGGATAGGATTAGTCGGAAACTGGGTTGAAGAGATCGGGGGGTAGACATTGCAGACAAGTCGACGAGCGTAGTCAAATTCGCGGTAGACACAGCGCCACTAACATGAATGGGGTCGCGCTAGGTGCGGTGTCCATAACCACTCGGCCGACGCGGACCCCTATGAACCCTTGTTTTGATTAGGAGTGCAACGGATCGTTGTTGATCTGTGATCCATTCGGATGACATGTGGGTGTGGACCGCGAATCACAATAAAAAATTGTTTTTAAAAAGGCACGTGCAGACGCAGTACCGCTTTTTGTCCGCCAGATGGAGTCAGAGCAACAGAGATGATGTTCACCAGAGGATATTTACACAGAGATGTGCAATGAAAGGTCTTGCACTTTAACTTCGTCTCCGTGTTGTTTAGGAAGATGAAGATGTGCATTATTGCACTTTACGTCATGTCACTCAGACACAGTCTCATGGAAGATATGTGTGGCAAGCTGTTTACTGTTTTCTTATGTTAAAATGAAGATATATCCCTCTTTCCTCTTGACATTTCATACATGTTTTAATAAACAAAAAGGAGAAACTTATGTTGATTTTTGTCTTTTTTTCGATAATCCGAGAAATCTGTGATCCGTGAGCTCTGATCCGAGGAATGGTCCGAACCATGAGTCTCTTCATCCGTTGCACCACTAAAATTTGATCAACCATTTTTACTGACCATTAGTCTCCCACAAATATATATAAAACTTTAACATTTAAATGATACAACCCATTTGTTTTTCTGCTCTGCAACCTGGGAAATAATACAACTGATTACAATAAATAATCTCAAAATATGAATGTTGAAGAATGTTGAGTTTTTAACTCTCACTCACTTTAAGAAATGTGAATCTCCATTTCAGTCTTAGCATGGAACAACCTACTCTTTCATGCCAGCATATTAAATTACTTTTTTTGCAGCTTTTTACGCCCTCATGTCATAACTTCTGACCGTTAACGCGCTGCACTGTGATCCAGCTTTGAAGGTGGATTATTATTGTATCGTCACCACAATGTTGCCCATGTGGAGGCTGTGAGGTGTGAAGGACTTCTAATTACTGGTTACATTTATTCTTATAGTTAGAAAAGTTAATTACTGGCTACATTTCAAAGTCTTATTGTACAAGGTTAGAAAAGTTAATTACTGGCGACATTTATAATTCTTATTGTACACAGTTAGAAAAGTTCATTACTGGCTACATTTATAATTCTTATTGTACACAGTTTGAAATGTAGCCAGTAATGAACTTTTCTAAGTCTTATTGTACAAGGTTAGAAAAGTTCATTACTGGCTACATTTATAATTCTTATTGTACACGGTTAGAAAAGTTCATTACTGGCTACATTTATAATTCTTATTGTACACAGTTAGAAAAGTTAGTTACTGGCTACATTTATAATTATTATTGTACACGGTTAGAAAAGAGTCATTGATGCTTCACCTCCAGATATTTTGAACACTGCTCCTGGTGGTCGAGACCAGAAAGGTGGGAATCGTCTGTTACATCATCTTCTACTAAGGGATGCTCTTCATTCTCCGGCAGACTGCTGGTCTCCTCGTCCTTCTGTGGCACACACAAGATGAAAACAACACTCTGGAAGAAGGTCCCCTCACGGTGCATTTCCTATTAAAGCCAAGTTGAAGGTTGTAACGGCATCACGATTCCCAAAAAGGTGCAGTGACAATCTGCTGCCGCTATAAAAATAAAGTGCTGTGGCGCGTTACACGCTCCCAAAGCAGACTTTTTTTTTGTCCAATTTGCGTTTGGTTTGAACCAGGGCTTTGAACCAATATTTTTTCCCAAATGTTTCGTTCCGAACAGAAACAGAATTATAACGTTTCCGGTTATGAGTTCCACCAATAAATTAACGTTCCTGAACCGGTTAGAACAAAAAAAATATTGTTCCCGGAACGGTTAATTTCGTTCCTGTCAGATGTTTAATGCTATGTAATATATGTTGCGGCGAGCCCACAGCGACTCGCTACAGAGGCCTGCTGGTAGCGCTCTACAGCCGAGGTCTCGTTGCGTGTTGGGGCGAACCCACAACGACATGCTGCGGAGAATCACGCAATGATTCGTACTTCACTGCTGCATCGTAGCTTTCATAAATACTCTTGTTTTATTACTGAAGTTATCCCAAAGTGCGCTCCTTTGAGGAACGAAATAAAACCGGTATTAACCGGTTACCATTATTTTTATATAACTGCTCCTGTTCCGGAACATAAAAAAATAACGTTTCCGGTTTCGTTTCTGTTCCCTGGAAAATACTAAAAGTTCCCGGTTTTCGTTCCTTGAACCGGTTCAAAGCCCTGGTTTGAACACACAGTAAGAGTTATAATGCCAACCATGTTGCCTTGCGGGATATCGTTTCACAGCCGCTACACCAACATCTACACCTACTCACAAATGTCCCACCTTGTCCAGTTCCAGGCTCTCATTAATCAGTCTGGCCACCTCACTCTCCACCCCCTCCTTCTCTCGGCCAATCAGAAACCTGCAAAGACAAAACCAGTGACAGTTGAAAGACAGTTTGGGTTTTGCAGCTAATCGATGTGGCGAGCCCGTGTGTTACAAGGAGAGCAAGAGAGTAATCTATGATCAGTTGGTTCAGTTGTCCCATGGCCAAGCAATGTTTGCTTTCCACCACAAAAATGGGCTCTATAATTTTACATAAAATCTGTGGCGCAGTGTCAGTAAGACACCCGCACATGTCTAGTGCCTGTGATTAAGCCATCCGATTAAAGAGTTATCGTGTTAAAGGAGCGGAGTCACTAATTGTCATATATATATATGATTCATTTTTGCAATAAATTAATATTTTAGAGGCTGATGTATATTAAACAATGAGTATGGCAGGATAAGGTCGTCCCAGGACAACCAGCTTAATCAGACGGTCACATGGCCAAATGGTGCATGGGCACCTGCGTGTGCCCAGGATGGCCCTGTCTACGGTTAACTCCTGTGATCGGCACAAGCTGGAACGGAACAATCTTATGTACTTTACAGATAAAGTGGACTTCAAATAAACAGCCTTTGAATGCCATTGTTTGAAGCACCTTTCAACCCACTTCATGTGTTGTATAAAAAAGCCACAGAACTGTGTGAAGCGTGTCCGTCTGTCAAAGCGTGCTGCATGAGGAACGTCTAAGGGGCGACTCTGCGCTCAGCCGAGCCGGGTGCGGAAATCGATAATGCCTTTGCTGAACTGTGTGTCTGATTACAGCCAGGCCCAAGTGTGCGATTCACTAACTAACCGTTTCCTGCATACAGCCAGGCCACTACGGGCGGACCACCGTATTCCATTCGGTAAAAAACCCGACTTCACTTCAAGGCCTAATAGAGACCTCCCAACATAGCCATGGTTAACATTGACTAATATATACAAAAATAAAATGATAAATCAAATTTGTTAGGTTGAAACTACAATTTGATAAATCGAGGAAGTCAAGTGTTGTGAAGCTCGCCTAGCAGTTATGTCAGGCCGTCTGGGCTTAAAAACTTAAGAACTCTTCAAAACTAAAGAACGTACACCGCGGAAGCGCACGCAAAACCATTTCATCCCCTATGCTCCACATTTCTAAATACAGCAGTAGCCTAAATGTACATACTTGACCAAGCCAGATGTGTTCTTGAGGACTGTGGCAGCGAAGACCTGGGACACGCCCACCAGACTGACCCCGCCCACCTCCACAATCTGGTCGTTGACCCGAATCCTGGATGGAATGCGCAGTTCTGTGAGTTCATGTTGTCTAGACCTTTTTACAGTACACGGCATTCAATGTCCCATCTAGATAAAATTTGGTTAATCTGTTTTTTTTACGTGTAATGTAAAAAGTTACTTTTACTGCACCAGGTACGGTGCAGTAATTTGGTGCATGGCCAGAAAATTCTTAACATGGTGTCAACAAAGATTTTGCGGAAGTATTATCACAGAAATCAGAAGGTCAGCCTTCTTGAAAGATGCTTCATATGAAATTAAACGTATATGCTTTAGGAAATCAACTATTGTGAAACTAAAGCTAAATACATTTGGGGCAAGTCCATCCACCCGGTAAGAAGTTATGGAGCAAACACAAGCAATGAAGCAATGGATCTGGCAGTGAACAGTGAAGAAGGAATAGAGGGCTTCACGTAGCACGGGATATCAACAACACCCGGAGTAAACATTATCGCGCAGAGAGCCGGGGTGAACATTATCACGCAGAGAGCCGGGGTGAACATTAGCGCAACAGGGAACACTAATTAATATTCTTCTTTCAAACTGTACTTCGTTCCCACAGATGTCGCTGTTGGGCATGTGGTTAGTATAATTATCCTTTTATAAATGTATAATTTCATGAACTGTACTATACTTCAAAATACAACCAAATATCCAATTAAAATTTACAACACAACCAGCAAAACCAGTCCCACCATACTCCTAAGACATTGATGTCCCACAATGATCTTAGAAAACATTACAATCAATTCATATATTTAAAAAAAATATTGTAACAAAATAATCTGATTTAAAATACATGTTTTGCACAGGCCTAATTCAAAGGAATACCAAAAAATGTGGGGGTACGGTTGGCCCTGTGGCGCAGCAGGTTAGATCGCTGCTGCTATGCCAGCCGCATTTATAGTCTTGTGCCCGTGATCACAGCACACGCAGCGCAATGTTATTGGGGGGGTACTTCCGGTGTCTGAACGTCACGTCCCGTATAATTTAGTCCGATGAGTTTTTGGTTATTTTTCAACATGTCTATTCGGTGGGAACACACACCTACAGGGTTATTTAAAACGGATGGTGGTAACTTGTGGGGTGCTATTCCATACCCAAATCGTGCAAATCTGACCCACAAACGCATAATTTAATAATCAGTGCAACTCGTTCCATTTTCCCCATTCTTTTTGTAATTACTAGTAGAAGCAGCCAGCCTATTGGTCCAGAAGAACATGTGATCACTCGGTGAGTAACTTTAAGTTGGATTTTGACTGTAATCCATCAATATTTATACAAAATTATAAACTGAGCGATCAGGGTGATGTGACAACACCTAGTGGTCGGATTTTGAACTGGCGTGCGTTTTGTGTGTTTTGTTTGCTCGGTTCCTCGGTCAAGTACCAGAGTTGCCATAGGCTACCATTAGTCACCGGAAGTGTGTTTCCTCCCGACAGGACTAAATGCCAGCCCCCTGTATTTCACGGGTAAACTTGTCTATAAAAAGGTTAGAAATGAAGTCACCTGCCATCCTTATGCGTGGCTCCACCAGGGGTCACACTCTTGACGAAGATGCCGAGCTTCTCCAGTCCTTGGTCTGCTCCCACACCCATTCCTATGATGCTGATACCAAGGCCGGCCTCACCTTTTGGAGAAGAGGAACCACGTTACGATGCGTTTCCCCGCCAACTGACAGCCATTCCAGCACTGCGTCAACTGATCTCAAACTCAAATTGATGAACTATTATAGAACATTTTAGCACAGCTACACAAAGTCCTTCACAATGACCAAACAAAAGAGCCGTACAAAATGAATTGTAGTTAAACGGCAGCTCAAAAATGTCGAGGGGTCCGCGTTGGCCGAGTGGTTATGGACACCGCACCGAACGCGACCCCATTCATGTTAATGGCGCAGTGTATCGCAGTGTCGCGAGTTCGACTACGCTCCCCAACTTGTCTGCAATGTCTACCCCCGATCTCTTCAACCCAGTTTCCGACTAATCCTATCCAATAAAGTTGGAAAAATGGCGCTGACGTCGGAAACTTAAAAAAAAAAAAACAGGCTGCTAAGATTGGAATATTTGTATTTGTATTCCCATAGGGCTCGGTTTTAGGAGACTATGCTCCCCCCATACCAACCCGGAAGTAGACATCAAAACGAACGCGGTGTCCATTTTTATATACAGTCTATGAGCTCGTCACAGACGCTACAAATAGCATTTCTAAACTCCTTCTAAACTCCAAACAAATGAGGTTGATTTGGTTTTTTTGCACAGCCCTAGATTGCAGCATATGCGGATACAGTTAGTGGTGTCTGCATTGCCTCATTATTGTAACAACCCATGATTCTGTTTGTGAATTAGTACCTAATAGGTAATCAATATTTTAATGAAAATATAAATATTTGGTATGTTGCTGGGAAAAAGTGACCAACAATGATGGCTTACCTGTGTCAAAAGTAACACCACAACACGGTGGGTAAATAGCACACTGATGCAACTGATCACAAAATTAGGGACGAGCGGTCACGTTCGAGTCTGCTTCCAAAACGCATTGCAACCAATGCGATGCGTCCTTGGGAGGAGCTTATTATGCATAGTAGGAGCGGCCTCTGGTGCGCACCTGCACAAGTATGCGCGCAATCACGCACGCGCATCTGAGCCTTCGTGAACACGACCGAAGGTTGACACTTGCATCAAATGTGCACTGTTGATACACACCTCAATTTAAACACGAACGAACAAAAAGTAGATAAGTAGAAGTAGAATCAAGAATGTAAATGAAATATTCAAGTTGTTACAGAGACCTCGCAAATCCCGCCGCACACACACACACATCAACACACAGCGAAGCAGCCCGCATTGATAAGCAGATGTACATGCACGCGTAGACATCCAGTGGATCGTGGTGTGCACGCACGCACACACGGCAAACGTAAACATCCCCACGTGTCTCAAGCCACGCCAGGAGGCGGAAATGCAGATGGAGCAGCGCCGCGGTCCACCTGAAATGGAAGCAGGCTTCCTCGCCCGACGTCACCATCTCGTTCCCAATACCATTGGAGGATGTCTTGAAGTCAGTGGAAAAGGACAAAATTCATGCAAATTGCTCACAGAGATCCACGTAAGATGAGCTGAACAATAGAAAAGAAAAGATTGCTGCGCCAAACGCTTCTGTTTTCTGTCTTCAGCATGATGACAACCTCTGTGTAATTTAAAACTTGACATTCATTTCTCTGGTGGTTTTCGTCTGGTTCCGAGTTTGTTGATGACACTAACCTCTCTCCCTCCTTTTATCCGTTCTCTCTATTTTATCATACACCCCTCCCCCCTGGCTTTCTCTCTTTTTCTATTCTCTGCACCCTCTGTTCCTACTTTTCACTCTCTCTGTGGTTCTCTCTATTTTCTTTTTCTCTCTCTCTCTCTCTCTCTCTCTCTTTCTCTCCATTTTTCATCCATTTCATGTTTCCTAGCTGCTGGCTGTCTTTGGAAGGTGGCCTGCTGTATGCCTTTGTGGGGCCGGCTGCAGCTGTTGTGCTGGTATTACTCTTCTCTCTTCCTTCCACTCTATGTCTTAAATGGTGAACTTAAGGTGTGGCACACTTTCAAGTGGCCAGGTGATGCCTCGAAAATGGTTGGAAACCCAGGGTGTGATCGATGGACACTACATGTATTAAACGGTAGTGAAAAGGAAAGGGCGTTGGCATCGCGTAAACGAACGCACATACCCGTCATGTGTGCTGACGTGTTGTTGGCTATATGTAGTTTGTTCCCAAGCGTCAGTGAAATAAAGATCAGTGCAGTGAAATAAAGAGATGCGACCAAGTCCCTCGTTCAAGTCTCAAAGTCTTCTTGTGCAAGTCAAGTCCCAAGTCAACTTCAAAGTGAAGTCTTCATTAACATGCTTTCATTTTAGCTCCAGAATCTGATTTTAATAAAGTCTATTATAAAAGCTTTGTTTTTATAATAGACTAAAATATCTAACCGATTATTCGATTAATGGCTTCAATATTCGCCAACTAATCGACTATTGAAACAATCGCTAGCTGCAGCCCTATTGGCCATTTTGGCTAATGACTAAGCAGCTATTTGGTGCCCACCAATTCATGGGGCTGAAGGTAGGTCGAGTTGGTGGAGTGGCCATTCCAACATCCGGAACGCTGAAGACCGAAAGGTTGGTGGTACAAAAACAAGCTACCGATGGTCTCCGGTGTCCTTGGACAAGACACTGAACCAAATCACTCGCCCAATGCGTGGTGGTTGAGCGCCTTGCATGGCGGCCGCCTCCACCCTTGGGTGTGTGAGCGTGAATATAAATTGCGATTATAAAAATGAAAAACAAAAAAAAACGAAGATCTAACATGAATTGCTTTCTCTGCAGGTCAACATGGTGATTGGGATCCTGGTATTTAACAAGCTTGTATCCAAAGATGGCATCACGGACATGAAGCTGAAGGAGAGGGCCGGGTAGGACACTTTCTTTCTATGGCTAAGCTGTAACCAGCCTGTTTTTGGTCTCACCTTCCAAAGGCGAGAGTGGTTAAAATTCAAAGACTTTTCCCACACTTTTAATCAAAATTGAATTGATAGTGATAGAGCATTCACATGGTTATATTATTCGTATCTGCCGATATATATCAATGACAATATATCGGTCGAACACTAGAAAATAGTTTGGTGAATACCAATCCAGGTGGCTGGTTATGGGTTGCATGTGCTGTGATTTGTTGTCGGCTTTTTGTCTTGTGTATTTACACTCTGAAAAGGAGTTGCTTTTGGGCTATTTTCTTGAAAAAAATGAATGAATGAAATACAAACTTTGTGATTGATTAAATTTGTTGTGTTTAACATTAATTTAAGTCATCCAAAAGTTAATATAAATATAATATGAGATTACTTTAATTTTATTTTATTTTTTTTAATTATTTTTGATTCAACAAATTCTTCTACTAGTCGTTCCAAAAGGAATGAGACAATGGAACGGGTTGAACTGATTATTAAACCGTGCGCACGATAACATTTGGGTGAGGAATAGCACACCGCAAGTTGCCACCTTAATTTTAAATAACCCCGTAGGTGTGTGCTCCCACCAAATAGACATGTTTCAAAAATAACCAAATACACGGCAAGTAAATGACACCGGAAGTGACGTTCAGAGACTGGAAGTACCCCCCGAACTCGTCTATTGCACTCCTGCATATATGTGTTGTTTGCCTGTTTCTATCCCCATCTCATCCTCTCTCACATTGACTCACTCTCTTTCTCTCACGCTATCTCTCTTTAACACTCCCGAATAAGTGCTGCTTATTCATTTGCTGCTGTCTCTTTGTCTTTGTTTGTACTACACACACACCCATACTCTCTCTCTCCTCTCCCTCTTTCACTCTCTCTCCCTGTCTGTCTGTCTGTCTCTCCCTCGCTCTCTGACCTTCTCTAAGTGATTTGTTGTGTTGAAGGCGACATTAGCACAGACTGCCCCCTGTCTCTCACTCAGGGCTCCTACATCAGGGACACACCATCAGCCTCAGAGCCCCTCTCCTATGCCACCTGTGATTGGGTAAAAAATAAAATAAATTACAGATATTATATATATATATATATATATATATATATATATATATATATATATATATATATATATATATATATATATATATATATATATATATATATATATATATATATAGTGTGTGTGTGTGTGTGTGTGTGTGTGTGTGTGTTGTACCACACAGAGGGTCTTTTGGAAAGAAGCGTCAACCTGTCGTCTTGTGCAGAAGAAT
>OMKY01215221.1:0-10187 GCA_900302395.1 Bregmaceros cantori | reverse complement strand
GCGCCAGGGTCTGTTGCACCGATACTCGGCGCCTGGCTGGTTTCGGTGCTTGTGCATGCTGTTAATTCTGCACTTGGGTGGTTTTTGTTTGAGCACCGGTGGTGACGTCTCATTCGAATTGCACCCTGCTCGATCCCCATCGCGGTGTGTCTTAAAGGGTCCCGTACATATGGAATATGTAACTGGGTGGAGAGATAGTCTCTGATACGATAGAGAACGTTACGGTTACGGTACGTAACCATGGTTCTCTGAGTGAAGAGACTATCTCTCCAGCACAATTCCGCTTGGGGATTCGTTGCATCAAAATTTAATCGATGAGGCGGGGCACCCAGGTGCCTTTATAGCCTCATTAGGCCACCTCCACAGGTGGTGTGTCTTAAAGAATTATCCACGTCACCTGACCCACGTGGGGTCAGTTCCCGTACATATGGAATATGTAACTGGGTGGAGAGATAGTCTCTTCACTCAGAGAACCATGGTTACGTACCGTAACCGCAACGATTTTAATATATATTTTTTACTTCCTCAAAAATGTTAGCCAACTCAATGCTACTGCACCTGCTACCTGCCTCTGAAAATGTGTTGCTATGTTTGCTATGTCTGTACAATTATTAATTCTAATTGAAAAAGAAAAAAAAATAATAATAAAAAAAACGCAATTAAAAACCGCAATTAATCGCAAAGGTGGAAAAACCACAATTTTTATTTTTGGGCAAAACCGTGCAGCCCTACAATCCGGTACTGAGACTCTCAGCTCCAAGTGTGTCAGACTGTGTATTCCAAGCAGCCGTGGAATGCTGCCGGTCTTGTTGATCTAGTGTCTCTCTGACCAGTGACTCAGGGCCTCGCCTCGTCCACCAGTTTCTACTGACACACCACACAACATGTTCGTTATCGGAACCGTTCCACCACCAAAATATCGTCCCTGAACTGTTTCGGAACACAAAACTTTGTTTGTTTTTAAAGTTCCTTATATTGTGGAATGTTACATTTAGATATAGTATATGCAAAACATATTTGGTGGACTTTCAAACTTCAGTGCAACTGTATTCATGTGAAACTGGCTTTAAAACGCCATTACATTCACTTCCTCGCCTGTCCACAAGATGGAGTCCCAGATGCATAGAGCTTGATGATTGACAGTGAAAGTTGGATGGATGCACAACCGGAAATAGTCTCCCAAACATAGGATATGTTGAAATATATAGATAACGGAAAAAAGAAAAAAATGGTTTTATGGATTTCATAATGTTCCGTTTCTGTTCCAGAACCTTTGAAGAAATCTTTTTTTTCGTTTCCGTTTCCGCTCATCGCAAACTTCCGTAGAATTCCGTTTTCGGTTTTCATTTTCGTTCTTCGTTCTGGTTCGGAGCCCTGCAACGCACTTTGTCCTGTAGAATAAAAACGTTTTATCAATTATGTGAGGCACACGCCATTTTATGTGTTTGAGTGTCCGTGTACCCTACTCCATGTACCCTACGTATAGTATCCCACAATGCACCGTGAAAACCCTTGACCAAGAAATCTTATCCATAATGTATTGCGAGATGCATTTAAAAATGACTAAAATTACAAAACAGGTCATGTTGGGAGTCGATGGCGACCAACGACGGCAAATAGGTATATATTCAAGTACTTTTTTGTGATGACAGTTGAATTTTATAATATTCTAATAATTTTGACGCCGCCGACTCTGGTGTCCGAAATCTCGGCCGATGCTGTTCAGGGCGCTATAAGTGAGTGCACTATATAGGGAGTAGGGGATAGAGAGCCATTTCGGACACAGCCATTTTCTACCAGGTGCTTGGGACATTCACAAGACACTTTGTCGTGCAGAATAAAAACTTTATGAATCTCACTTTTTTCATATGTAAGCCACACCGCACTTTATGGTGCGCTGTCAATGAATATATATGAAAACAGTTTGAAAATGGGCAATTTATTGACAGTGCGTTGTGTAGTCAGGTGTGTTTTCTAGTGTAGTGCAGAACATACAGTACGTCCTGCCAAAGACATATTTTTAGAATGTAGAGAATTGCCTTGTTTCCATTATAATCTGTTCTAAATCCATGTCCTCTTCTCCTCAGAGCAATTTACAGAGAGTGGTAAGTGTGTCGACCGCCTCCTTGCATGATAACCATTTCCTGGGGTCTAACCTGGCCGGGCCAGGCTTCTGTTCATCCTTCTGTCGGAGAGCCTCTTCAAAGGTGTTGCTATTTAAAGCCGTGCATGTGCTCAGACATCCTTTATGAGATGCTCAGACATCCTGTTATTTCTGCAGCTTGATGGGAGCCTAACTAACTGCGGCACGTCTGTCGCCCTCTGCTGGCACTAAGCATGATGTGCAGCTCCTCTGCTACTGTCTGCAGGAGAGCTTCTCCAGCTATCATGTCTCTTCTTTCTGGTTGATTTTTATTTTTAGATATCGGTGTCCTGCCCTAATGAAACGATACTTCCTGTGTCTGTATACCAGCCTGTGTAGGGCATCAGAGCGGAGCCATTGACTGAATTTGTCGCACAATGTTTTACCACTTGCTCTGTGACTGATGACACATTATCCACATAGCTTCACTCATCTGGTTGTGTAAATATTACATTCCCAAATTACATCTGGTCACATGTTCTTATGGACCAATGGGACTCGTGCGTGTGGGACAAAGATCCACACAATAATTGCATCCTATTTTAATATTTAATGGTGTGTGCTACCACTGAATAGACATCTTTAAAAATGGTTGAAAACCCCACACACGGGCTGACACAGAAAGTATTCTCTTCGGCTTCTCCAGAAGAGCTGAGAAACAACTTTGTGGAGACGTTAGCAATAAGCGGGTTCCTTCCTTCCAGGGGTAAGACCAACTACATCAACCTGGGCTCCTTCCTGATCAAGCCGGTGCAGCGCGTCATGCGCTATCCTTTGCTTCTGGCCGAGCTCCTGGGAGCCACGCCTGCTTCTCACCACGACCGGGAGCAGCTCGGCCACGCCCTGCTGGCCGTCAAGGAGATCAACGTCAACATCAACGAGTTCAAGCGCCGCAAGGATCTGGGTACGGGTCTAAACAAGTATCTGGATATGGATCTAGACTCTAAAAGATCTGGTATGGGTCTAAACAAGTATCTAGAATGGGTCTAGACTCTAAAGATCTCTAAAAGATCTGGTGTGGGTCTAAACTCTAAAAGATCTGGTGTGGGTCTAAACTCTAAAAGATCTGGTGTGGGTCTAAAGGACCTGGATATGGTTGTAAAGCACGGGTGGCCAACCCATGGCTCGCGAGCCACAGGGGGCTCATTGCCCCCATTGTTGGTTAGTAGATGGTTATGGTTATTAGTTAGGATTCCTTGATGTGTTATGTTAGTGAAACTGGTGTGTGTGTGTGTGTCTAGATGGAAGGGAGAAGAGATAATAACATATGTCTAGAGGATCTGGGTCTAGTGGATCTGCGTCTAGAGGATCTGGGTCTAGAGGATCTGGGTATGGGTCGTGGTTTATTCTGGCTGTAGTATGTGAATAACGATCTGTATTCTGCTCTCCAGTCATGAAGTACAGGAAAGCAGATGAAAACACGCTGATCGACAAGATCTCCAAGCTGAGCATGCATTCCATCATCAAGAAGTCCAACAGAGTCAGCAGCCACATCAAACATCTGACTGGCATCTCTCCTCAGGTAGCTTCAAACATCTGACTGGCATCTCTCCTTAGGTAGCCTCAAACATCTGATATACCATCTCTTGGCTGAGCCTCACATCTAGCCTGGCGACCCAGAACCAACGCATCGTCCAGGCATCGCACGTCACTAGATGCTTGCATTGGGTCTGGGAAAATCAGACCAATCAGTGCGGTCGTGGGGGGAGTTTGTACGGGCTACGCGAGACATGGGTGGAGTTTGGCTATCACGCCTCCACGCCACACGTCCCACCTACTGCACTGTAACTAGATAACACGATTTGATTGACATGTTTTTTTTCACGTTTTTCACGTTTTCCTGGCCCTCGTTTTACCAGACGAATGCAAGCGTGTTGTACGGTCACCAAATTTGCAGAGGTGATACACAGATGAAATTCCCAGAGCCATGAAAATCTTCAAGTGGATAGCTTGCAGCGTTGGTGAATGGTTAGGATTAGATGATGTTTTCTACAGTAATAAAGTAAGGCCTATATTTTGCTTCAGATCAAGGACGAGGCTTTCGATGAAGCAGAGAAACGTTTCAGACTCCAAGAAAGACTCATCAAGACCTTCATCCGAGACATTTCTCTCTACCTGCAGCACATCAGGGTACTGTATTACCTCCTTCAATCCATCATCTACCGTATTACCTCCTCTACTCCCTTTTATTTGTGTGTGCTTGTGTATGCAATGTGGAGAAATAAAGGTGATTTTGAATGTATCCCCAGGAGTCGGCGTCTGTCAAGGTTCTCTCTGCAATCAGCTTCTGTGACGTCTACGCGGACCGTAGTGTTTCAGAACCAGAGCGCTTCCAGAGGGCCCACCGCAACATCAGCGACAAGCAGTTCACTCTCTTTGTAAGACTCAGCGCCATTTCTTATCTTTTTATTTGATAGGACTAGTTGGAAGAGGTTGGAGAGATCGGGGGCAGACATTGCGGACATTGTATTGATTGTATTGAAGTTACTCATGATTGAATAATCTGCGCCGATGTGGTCACATCGGCGCAGATTATTCAATCATGCGTTTGTGGGGCATAGATCCACACAAGAGCATTTGGGTGTGGAATAGCTCAGCGCAAGTTACCACCATCTTTTAAAAATAACGGGGTTAGTTGTGTGCTCCCGCCGATTCGACCTGTTGAAAAATAGTCGAAGACAGAGCAAAATAAATGGTACCGGAAGTGGCGAACATATACGGGGGTAGTTAAGGGGAAGTAGACCGGCAACGGGTCAAAAACGTGTCTATAGCAAGTAACCGAACAAAATCACGGCTCTAGTCCGGAACAGCGTTTGGTGTGAATACACCCTAAATGTGTTCCCTCTGTCCCCGCGTCCACAGAAAGAACGCACAGAGTCCCTCGTGACCGGTCCACTGAGCCAGCTGCTGCTCATGTTCTCCGGCCCACACCAGCTCATCCAGAAACGCTTCGACAAACTCCTCGACTACGACGGCTGCAAGGAGCGCGCCGAGCGCTTCCGGGAGCGGCGGATGCAGGACGAGCTGCAAGCGGCGCGCAACGACTACGAAGCGCTCAACGCCCAGCTGCTGGACGAGCTGCCCAAGTTCCACCGGGCCGCCCAGGACCTGCTGGGCCGCTGCGTGAGCGCCTTCTGCATGGCTCACAAGGAGTACGTGAGGAGCACGCTGGGAGAACTCCAGCCACTGCTGCAGGTGATCTTTGCTAGCATAGCTTAGCTTAGCATAGCTTAGCCCTGTGAAGCTAAACGGCAACTAATCACTGGTGTTCTCCTCAGTTGATATCTCAACTACGGCTGCAACCATTTAATCTTTTAGTAATCCATTATTCTAACAAGATATTTTGATATTTGAAGTATTTGGAAAAAAATACAGTTTTATAGCAATGATGAATACACCAAGTAACTTTTTCATGAACAACCATTTTTATTTCACCGTAAGGCATAATAGCTGTGACGAGTTCCCACAAAAACTAACTGAAAAACAGGCAGAAACATTGCCTTTAGTTGGAGCTACCAAAATAAAATAACTTGTAAAATAATACCAAATATATTTCAGGCCTGGATATTACTTAAATGAACATTGTGCATATGTATAAAGTAGTAAGGACCTACTTCTACTACCAAATTAAAATCATTAAATTCTTCATACAAGTAACAATTTGTTATATTTACTTCCGTGCAACCTCAAAAAGTATTAAAGTATTATATTGAATATTTGATTGTTCGATTCAACTCGATCACTCGAGTACCTCAAATCATCGTTCCAGCCCTATTCTCCACAATTCATAAAAGGATCTGTATTGAGGCACCCTCACAGACCTCGCTAATCCCGCCACACACATACACATACATAAAAACAAAGGCAGCCCGCGTTGATAAGCACACACGCGCCGTATATATACATATACAAAGCTTTGCCAGTGTCTGTTTCAGTTTTGCCAGTGTGTGTTCATGCTCCACTGCTGGGATCGCCCGGGCACGCACATATGCGCGCGGAGGCATCCAGCGGACCATGGTCAAGTGTACACACGCGGCGAATGTAAACAATGCCTCATGTCTCAAGCGTCAAGTGTACACACGCACACATGCTCACGCGGCGAATGTAAACAATGCCTCATGTCCCGAGCTTTGCCAGGAGGCGGAAGAGCAGGTGGAGCAGCGCTGCTCCTCCTGAAATAAGGAGGTGCTACTCCTCCCTTGAAAGCAGGCTCTCAAGCCCGACGTCACATTCTCATTCCTTTTAGTGATTAGAATGTCTTGTGACCTGTCTATCTGCAACTGTTTCCTGTGTTTCCAGCTGTCAGGCCAGGCCGGCAGAGACACCAACCTGGTATCTCTGTTCCAAGAGGAATTTTCTGGAGTGCTGCGTCTGTTGCAGAGCTTCAGCTTCTGTCCGGAGAACCTCCCGAGCTCCGGCTCCATCTCTTCGTCCAATCCCACGTCCACCTCAGGACGCAAAGACAAGAAGAACGCAGACAAGAAGCAGGCACCGCACCAAGGACTGGTCAGTTTTTTTGTATAGTTTTATTTATCCAACTAACTAACCCTAAACTGATTGAATCTATTTGAAATGTTTGATATGTGTAAAAAGTTAAACTGACTCAGTCTATTTGATTAATCCAACGAGTTTATCAGGTTGCGCAAATTCAATCTAATTTGAAAAATGCGAAAACATTTAGGAAAATTAATAAAGGTTTTCTTCCCAAGTGTGACTTGGGCGTATTTCAATTTTTCAGTTTTTTTACACTCTAATATTTTTTAAAATACGTTAATACTGGTAATCCCAAATGGGAAATTATGTACACACTCACACACCAATGACGCACAGAGCTGATGTGACACATCGAAAGTCATCCGTATCCAACTGTTATGGTCTTTTTTTTATGCTGTCATCATATGTGTATCAACTGCTAAGGAGTTATTGTCTTGTTGTCAAACAAGTGATGACAAAGACTTGGCTTTGATCCGGCCATTTCCATATCTGACATGGCACTGAATTAGAAAATATTTTATCTCCCTCAGCCCAACTATGTGCGTCAGACGGACGAGCATCGGGCGTGGCTCCTCTCTCGCTACGGCCCAGAGAAGCTGTTCCGGGCCGAGCGGAACTTCAACGCGGCCCAGGACCTCGACATGTCCGTCATGGAGGGCGACCTCGTCGGAGTCATCAAGCAGCAGGACCCCATGGGCAGCAACAACCGCTGGCTCATAGACAACGGACGTAAGTTGTTACAACCGATCGGCAACCTTTCTGCCATATGGGTAAATTCAACATTATGAAACAGTAGATCAATACATTAAAAAAACAGTGTATCTGTAAAACTATAAAAACAATATATTTTGGTTTTCTGTAAACCTTTGTTATTTACATTAGCGTGTTCCTGTCATGTGAGTGAAACACGTAATTTATGTAGATGGTTTGACAGAATGAACGCCATTCCAGTGTTTCCTCTTGCTGTACATATCCTCGGTGCCAAGCTATGTCTATGATTTTACTGACAAATCCATTGCCTGCGTGTGTGCGTGAATGGGTATGTATGTATGCTTTCTTTTCAATGGGTTCAATTGTTCCTTTTTAACTTTGTTGTTTTGTTGTGTTGCTGTGAAGCACTTTTAATTGCTCTGCATGAAAGGTGCTATATAAATAAAGTTTAATTTGATTTAGCTACGACCGAATTTGCTCCCTACTCCCTCCTCCCTAAATAGTGCACTCACTTATAGTGCACTCAACAGCAACGGCTAAGATTTCGGGACATTAGAGTCGACGGCATCAAAATTATTAGAACGTTATAATATTCAACAGTCATCACGGAAAGTCAAAATTAGTAGCATTTATATCCATTTGCCATGACCAGTCGCGCAGGTCATTTTTATTGCGCCTCACAATACATTGTGGGATATAATGCTTGGGCTAGGGCACATCGACGCTTACTACTTTTCACGGTGCGTTGTGGAATATTTAAGTGTACTACAATGGGGTAAATGGAGTATTTGTACACCACTACTAAATGGCGTGCGGCCCATATAGTGCACTATAAAGGGAATAGGGAGCGATTTCGGGCACAGCTTTTGTTATTTCCAATCTCTATTTATTTACAATGAAGACATTCTTGTTTTTCTTGTGTTTCTTCTCTTTGCTTGAAACTTTGACTTGAACTTGATTTGTCTCCTGTGTGCAGTCACCAAGGGCTTCGTGTTCAGTTCCTTCCTGAAGCCGTACAACCCTCGACGCAGCCACTCCGACGTGTCCATAGAGAGCCAGTCCTCCAACGAGTCGGGCTACGGTGGTTCGTCTCCGGTGTTCTCCCGACAGAACAGCAACAGGTGCTGTAGATATGCTACTATCTACTATAGATCTACTGTAGATATGCTACTATCTATCTACTATAGATCTACTGTAGATGTGCTACTATCTATCTACTATATACCTATATATATCCTTCTATTCACTATTACCAATTTTAGTACTCATGTTATTAATAATGATTATTGTTGTATTCCTTTCAGTACCAACTTTGAGACTTTCTGATAAAAAAATTGCAGCTTTCATGGTTAGAGAGTGGTTAGAGAAGCGCGTCCGCTAGGCCACAGGCCGAGCAGCGCCGTTGGTTCTAATCCCCTCTCCGGCTTTTCTGCAATACCTCCCCCGACTCTTCATGCCAGTTTCCGATGTAATGTTGTCACTATCTCTCTCAATAAAGAATGAAAAACGGCGCTTGCACCCAAAAAATAAATTAAAAAAAAAAAGTGCAGCTTTGATTATACATTTCATGAAAATGTATATATATTTTTCCTTTAACACCAGCTGCAAAGCATACTGTTAGGTTGACACCTAATATGTACAATGGACCTTAGGAAATATATTCATAAACTTTTTACAAGGATTTTTAGACCTGCCCATCTCAAGTCAACACCCTTTAATGTTTATAAACTACGTATGAAGCTTTTTGTGCCTGCTAACGCTTTATAAATATTTTATAAACATTAAAATGTCTTCACTTTATGACCAAGTTATCATCTGCCCACTCTGTGGTTGGTCATCGGTCTGTGCTCTCAGGCTGTTTTCAAGTTGTGTATTTTCATATTCTTTTTAATCTCTTCACAGCACACTGACCTTCAGCCAGGATGCTGTCAGCTTCAGTACCGGTGCATCGAACCCCAGCCAGCCCTCACCCAAGCCCACCCGGAACTGTGGATCCGGGAGACAGTCCTCTCCTCAGCCCACCCGGAACTCCAGAACAGAGAGGCCGCGACACGGCCATGAAGATTCAACGGGGACCTCGGACGCTCCCAGGAGTCAGTCTGCTCGAAAGGAGCAGCCGACCGATCGCTCTCCCGCCGCGGGCCGCTGGCACGCCATCCTGGACGACGCTAACCCCGCCCCCAAGCACAGCAGAGATGCTCAGGAGCGGCTGGTGCCGGACAAGGAGGTCAGCCGGGGGACGCAGCGCTACAGCAACGGACAGAGACGCGGCTCGTACTCGCGTGACCTGGATTCTAGTGAGCCGGAGGTCCAAGCCCAGACTGAGGTGAGTTTGGTCCACTTGGCGTTTTCTTTAAAGCCCCCTGCATACTTCTTCACGGTGGGGTGGGGAGCAGACCGCCGTGGTGTAGTTTTTTTAACTTAAAAAAAAATACACCACGTCATCGATGTGCCTCGGTACTTGTTGGTGGGATGCTCCCCACCTCTCATCCTGACCATAGCCCTTGTTTCTACTAACCGACTTCACCTCGCGGCTGTGATTGGTCAAGACGGAGAGTGGGCGGTCCCTGTTTTGCAAGCAGGCCCGCGAATCTCTCTCGCTCGAGACGAGAGGAGACAAGGGAGAGAGAAAAAGAGCGAGACAACAACAACATACAGTGTGTATAGACAGCGACGTAACAGCGACAGAAAACAATAGAATAGAGGGAATAGAGGTCGCTTCCTCCATTTTCTCTCTCCCAGAGTGCACCGCGAGCACTGTTTTTGGAGGTTTCAGAGAGTAGGTGGAGCCGCCGTGGGGGCAGAGGGAGGCGGGGCACCGCGGTGATCTGGAACTATG
>OMKY01215216.1:0-10399 GCA_900302395.1 Bregmaceros cantori | reverse complement strand
TATGAAATCCACAAAACTTGTTAAAAACGCTTTTTTCCGTTCTCTTTATATTTTAACATATCTTATGTCTGGGAGACTATTTTCGTCCACTTTCACTGTCAGTCGTCAAGCCCCATGCATCTGGGGCTCCATCTTGTGGACAGACAAGGAAGCGAATGCAATGACGTTAATACAGTTGCTCTGAAGTTTGAACATCCAGCAAAAATATTTTGTATAAAAACAATATCTAAAATTAACATTGCACAATATAAGGAACTTTAAGAACAAACAAAAGGTTTGTGTTCCGAACCGGTTCAGGACCAATATTTTGGTGGTGGAACAGTTCCAAGAACGAAAACGTTAAATATAGACCTGCCTGAACCGTTCAGAACGGAACGTTTTAAAAATAATTTTGTTTTCAAGCCCTGGGGAACAGGGGCTTTTCTTCCAAAATAACACCCTACATTGATGTGCATGAAGTGTCGTCAATGACAGTTCATGCACATTATAAATTAATAACTATTTATAGACCTAGACAAGAATGCCATCTCACCTGAGGAGGGGAACGGATGCTCTGCCGTCTTGGTGACGGGCGTGGCGGGCAGCGAGTGCGAGGGTTGCGTGGCAGCGATCTCCATCTTTTCTATGTCACTTGTGGGCGAGCCAGGGGCCGACATGCGATCTGTGGAGCGCTCCCGGACCGCCAGCTCCTGCCTTAGGTCTGGGGGACGAGACTGGTGGTTACTGAGAACTCGAACCTTAGGTCTGGGGGACGAGACTGGTGGTTACTGAAAACTTACACCTTAGGTCTGGGGGACGAGACTGGCGATTACTGAAAACTCAAACCTTAGGTCTGGGGGACGAGACTGGTAGTTACTGAAAACTCAAACCTTAGGTCTGGGGGACGAGACTGGTGGTTACTGAAAACTCAAACCTTAGGTCTGGGGGACGAGACTGGTGGTTACTGAAAACTCAAACCTTAGGTCTGGGGGACGAGACTGGTGGTTACTGAAAACTCAAACCTTAGGTCTGGGGGACGAGACTGGTGGTTACTGAAAACTCAAACCTTAGGTCTGGGGGACGAGACTGGCGATTACTGAAAACTCAAAAGATTGGACTGGACTGACTCACAAATTGCACAGTAAACAATACAGTAAATAGTGAATGGTCGAAATGGATGGAAGGCCAACAAATATTACATATTAAAACTAATGAATACTTGAAAGAAGTGAAATGCTAATGTTAACAGAAAATCACATAATCACTTGAATATAAGAGCAACAGAAACAAGGGTGTGTAGCATTTACAAGAAAGACCAAAAGTCTGGTGATTGTCATTGACATTGTCAATGCCAGCATGTACCGTAACTACAATTTAAGTGGTTGGTGATTTAGTGAGATCTTGAAGTTGACAGCTTGAAGGAAGCGACATAGAACTAATGTAATGTGTAATGTACTGTTAGCATTGCATTACACACCATTGTACACAATTATAATGGGGAATGTAATATGCTAAGTATTGTGGGTCTATTAAACTGCTGCTATAGCGTTGTGACAATGGCATTGAGGGACGGAGATTTCAGGATGGTTTCGCTGCACTAATATTTGTTATTGTGATACATGATGATTTCCGAAGCCAACATTTTTCATTGGCACCAAGGCATGCATAGAGAGATATGGCTGAGTTGTGTGCACTGTGGGCCCACCTCGGGCCTCGTCTTTCAGTCGTTGTACAGACACCAGCAGCGACTCTTTCTCATCTAGTTCACTCTCCAGGAAGGCATTCCTCTCGATGGCCTGGTTCAAACGACTCTCAAAGTCCTCCAGAGATACGATGGTCGCCCTGATGCACACACATACACCAAATTACTTCACAGGAACTAATTACGGCATGTTTTCTGTTATTCTATGATTCCAACTGCGCCACAGAGCCACCCCCAATTTCGCCATTTGAAATCCATCTTGCCCAGCATTGAATACTTTTACAATAATGTATACTATATTCAGTTACATGAACAAGACTGGATAAGGAATTCTTTAAGATAAGCAGATATGGGCAAAACCATTACTCAAGTAAAAGTATTGTTACCGCAGCAAAATGTTACTCAAGTAAAAGTAAAAAGTAGCCATCCAAATAGTTACTCAAGTAAAAGTTAAAAAGTACTCTACAAAAAAGTTACTTAAGTAGCGAAAGTACTGAGTAACTTTCAGCAAAAAAAAATTAGACAAATTATCTTTTCAAAAGATACAGAGTGAGAGCGACCGAAAGAGAGCCAGTGAGAGAGAGACCGAGAGAACACCCAACAAGGAGAGAGAGGGAGAGTGCCCGAGAGGGAGAGAGAGCGCCCGAGACAGAGAGACCGAGAGAGCCCGAGAGAGAGAGATAGAGAGTGTCTGAGAGAGAGAGACACCTAGAGAGAGCAAGAGAGACCACCCGAGAGGGAGAGATATGACACCAAGTCGGCAACATATGTGGCAACAGTTCCCAACGGGTGTCGCTAAAGACCAAGTTAATGTAACGAGTAGCGAATTGCTGACATCTCAGTAAAAAGTAGTTTTTTTCCACCTCAAATTTACTTGAGTAAAAGTAGAAAGTAACTTGTGAAAAATTGATCGCAAAGGTAAAAAGTACACAAAACAATTGTAACAGAGTAAATGTAATGCATTACTTCCCATCTCTGAAGATAAGCAAAATAGGTTAACCGATATGAACATACCTAATAAAAGTCTATTTGTAAACACTGTGCACTGCAGATGGTATAACTCTATTAACATATTAGTGACGACGTCTTAACATATTAGTGATATACGGCAGCCTGGTTGTCTGGCAAGTCAGAACCAATGAGTCGTTCACTCACGGTTCACGGTTGTTGGTCTGGATCAAGCAGGGTCGAGTAGAGGGAGGATCCAAAACAAGTGATCAAATCACATTACAAGGTATGACAAGTGGCGGAGGTAGGAGGAACATTCCTTAAAAAAAATCTAAGCAGTCTGATTGGATCATTGGACCGAATAACATTGATTAGCTGTTGCATGGTCCGGACCCACACGAGTGAACAATGTGCAATTCGTTGAACGATTCGTTGGTTCTGATGCCTCAAATGCAAAACCCACAGAACCCACCAGTGAGTCAGTAAGTTGAAGAAGGTGATAAGCAAGTATGTGTGTGCATGTGCAGGGCTCGACTGGAACTTAAACGGCCATGCCATTTCTTGCCCAGACCAATCCATAAGAGTTGTGGTGGTTGGGAATGGGGGAATGAATTACTTAAAGCTAGTGGATGCCTCTATACTCAAATTTCAGGATCCCACCACTTTATCTCTTTCCTTCTTATCTGGCTCATCAGAGTGCCAACAGGACAAAGCTACCATGATGTTTTCCGGGGCTGGCCATAGAGTGGGACAAACATACCATGAGAAGTTAGGCTATCTAGCATTTGCCAAGACATTTGAAACATGAAAAACCTAGCCAAATGAGACTTTAACCACAAACCACGCCTGGGCATGGAACATTGACTCTCCTGGTTGGAGTCACTTTACCGTACCAAATAGCAGAGATGTGACCAAGTCCCTCTTTCAAGTCTCAAGTCTCAAGTCCTTCTTGGGCAAGTCAAGTCCCAGATCAACTCCAAGTCAAGTCAGCATTAACATGCTGTCATTTTAGCCCCAGAATGCGATTTTAATAAAGTAGCAAAAAAAAAAAAAATCAAACGATGCCATTATAAAAGCAAAACTATTACTCTTACTATTAGTCTTCTGACTTTATTAAAATCAGATTCTGGAGCTAAAATGACAGCATGTTAATGATGAATTGACTTGGAGTTGACTTGGGACTTGACTTGACTTGCCCAAGAAGGACTTGAGACTTGAAACTTGAAAGAGGGACTTGGTCATATCTCTGCCAAATAGGTGCTGACCAGGCCAAATATGCGGTTCACTGAGCCTAATTGCCCTGGCTGCCAGATGGCCAGTCCAGTGTGTATGCATGTGTCTGGTTGACTGACCTCTTAGCCCTCTCCAGGTCGTCGTTGGCCTGCTCCAGCTCTCGGACGTACTTGTGCAGCTGGTCCTTGATGCTGCGTGTTTGTCCCAGCTCATCCTCCAGCATCGACACCTGCTGGTAGCTCTGGGAGTACTGCGATTCAAGCTTCTCCTATAAAAGAGAGGACAAGAGACAGGTTTAAAGGACGAGTGACACGTCCGATAACAACTCTGTTGACTGGTGAATATGAATATGCCTAGACGTTAAGAATAATTGTACAGAGATATATTAATCTCTCCCTCTCTCTCAAGCTGTTGATCGCCCATGCCGTGATTGGTCAAAGGCTCTCTCACTCTCGGTTGCCCATGGTGCTGTAATTTCATTGGATAGAAGAATTGTGTGATTGATTGTGAAACTTCTGTTTAACTGTTGTCTCCTTTACGAGGTTCTCCACAAGCCTGATGGCAGAAGCTAATGCTTTGAATCTTTTATAATATAATATAATACATATATTTACAATTAAAACAAAGTCACTTGGTGACAAATACCCAATTATGCAAAACAGACATGGCAAGCAAAGTAAATAGGATCACAAGGGAATCCAATCACTGTAGTACAGCTGTTGGTACAAGCAAAGACAGTGGCTGTGTCCGAAATCGCTCCCCATCCCCCATATAGTGCACTATATAGGGCGCACGTCCATCCAAATTCTCCATGTACCCTATATAGTGCACTGACTTTTTTTTTTTTAAATGGTGCGCCGGAAGTAAATAGCGACAGACTGTGGAAAATTGTTTTTTCTGATGATTGCTTAATTTCATAATTATGTTTTATAATCATTTTGACGGTGCCAACTCTCCGAAATCTCGGCCGTTGCTATTGAGTGCACTATAAGGGAGTGCACCATATGGGGGGTAGGGAGTTGGGGATAGGGAGCGATTTCGGACACAGCCAGTGAAACATGACAAACTGCTGTGGCACTGAACAAGCGCCTCTAGTCTAGCATGGAGTACCAGTCATTCACTTGTTCACCCATATTAAAAACTAGGGCTGCAACGATTAGTCGATTAATCGGTGACTAATCGATTATAAAATTAATCGACAACTAATCTAATAATCGATAATCGGCAAAGAGTTGAAACATTGCTATTGTCAGCTGTTTCGTGCTGATGTTATTTATCCACAGAAATGTGATATTCATTCATAATTTCCGAAATTATGAAAGTTTAAATGGACGTTATTGATCAAAAGAAGACATGAATATGTAGAAACCATGAAAGATGAAGTAACTTGATTTATGTACAGTTGTTGGTTAAGAGTCAATTTGGACTAGAGAGTAATTTCAAGTAAACAATTGCCCACTAGTTTGGCTGCTATTGCAATGGAGCCCGTCTAGGGAGCAGCCAACATGGATCGCGCTGACACAGATTATCACTTGTGTCAGGAGCAGCAGCGCTAAGAGCACATACCACTGCCATTTTTCAGACAGACAAAAACTGTTAGATTGACCCATAACAATATTAGATAGTTTGTCTTAAATTGTACTCAGAGTAAAAGTAAAGTTACCCATCTCAAAATGTACTCGAGTAAAAGTACAAAATTACTTCATTTAAAATGTAATGAGTAAAATGAGTAAAAGATACTTTCAATTATTTAATGCAAAGTGCAAGTTTTCATTTTTTAATATTTTTTTATCAATATTCAAATTACAGCTTTGTGTGATGTGCGATGCATGGACGATGCATTGGTTCTGGCTCCCCTGGGTGCACAGGAGTTTCCGCCCGAAATGAAAATGTTTCAGCACCCATCCAATATGTTTTGTAATCAGTAATGTGGGCCTCGTGAGGGTACTCAAATGTACTAAGGTACAAATTACTCATAAAAAGTAATTAATTACAATAAAGTGAGTAAATGCAATTCATTACTTTCCACCACTGGGAGAGACGGCAATAGTTCAAGGCGCTAGGGAGAGTGGGCAAAAAACAGAAGTCAGTGTGAGCCATCCTGCCCAGGAGAAGGGGATGACACACCAGCACGAAGAACAGAACGACTGACAGAACATAAAAGGCCATCGTCCATCATCATCGCCCAGCTGTGGGACGGTGGGAGTGACGACTTGCTGGCTGTGGGCCTCACGGAGGCCTCTTGGATCACAGACCTCCACATGGCAGCCGGGACGGGTCACGTGTTGCTCTTCAGCACTGCGTTAACCACAGGGTAGAATGCCCTGCCATAGTCGAGAGCCATAGAAGCTAAATGCGGCCTTTCCATGTGATTTGGAATTAACTCGTGGAACTAGTAAGAGTCCTGTGCCGCCGTACCTCAGGTTCCGTGACGGCTGATATGGTACAAGCAGATCAGCTAAGTACGGAGGGGCGAGTTTGTTAACACATTTGAAAACCAGTATTTTGTATTTTGAAGTCAATTCTGAAACTGACAGAGGGCCGGTGCAAAGATTTCAAAATTGGAGTAGTGTGTTCCCGCCCTCTGGTCCTTGCCAGTACCCGAGCAACCGAGTTAAAAATAAAAAGTACAAGAAAAGCTAAGCTCCCAGAGACCCACCCTCCTCCCACAAAATAGTTATGTTCAAAGGTAATAAATGCAAAAAATGTTAATTCAAATAATTTCAGGTTAAAGCACAGCATACATGCAACGTAGTGCACTAGTCAGAGGTAAAAAAAAAAATCCCCTTTCACATAATCAAATTGGGTCAATGGTCTAGGCCTCCTCCCGCAAAGCATCAGCATGTTCAGCAGTTCAACTACAGGGCAGCGTTGAGTGTTAACTACAGAGTAGGAGGCTGTGTTATGCTCCTGTTCCACACTATCATCTCCCTGACCCAGTTCAAACAGTCTCAGTAGAGAGATGATTGTACAGCATAACAGACTTAGGTAGAAATGTGCTCTTCTACAACACAAGTTTGCCTTCCGAGATTCAATATAACACTGAACCGTTGACCGGCAGCCATCCATATCCTACATATGAAGAATTCAGATGCAAAACCCACTAAACACCATTTTTGTGAAATACAAGTTAAGTACATTGTCTAAATCTAGAATATGTAAATTGAATGTTTTTGTGGGAAAAAAATGAAGTAAAACCCGCTCCACGTAGTGTCTAAAATATATCTTCTCATCTACTTAAATACAAAGGCCTGATAAAAAAATGGCCTTTTTCTCAAAAAGTGGTCCAGTGGAATTGGGGGTTTTACATCTGAACTATTCATATACATGTTATTTACCACTGCACTCATTTATTAGCAAGAGAATAAGCACCTCATCAGCCACCCTGCCGTCTACACTTCCTGTAGTATCATTTACATAACTAACGACCTGGCAATTAGCTGAATTAATGGGGAATTAATGATTGTGTAACACCACAGGATAGAGAGGGCACAGCAGTGGACTGCGGCTGTGAAGGCCAAATGTGGCCTTTCAAAG
The DNA here is from genome assembly GCA_900302395.1 of Bregmaceros cantori. NCBI lineage: Eukaryota > Metazoa > Chordata > Actinopteri > Gadiformes > Bregmacerotidae > Bregmaceros > Bregmaceros cantori. The sequence goes on along the minus strand of OMKY01215216.1, from coordinate 3,000 downwards.
AGACGAGGCAGCAAAGAATTCACTGGGAAAAGAGCTGGCTGAGCAAGTGTAAAGGATTCTTAAAATCCAATGTCTGCTATATGCTAAAAACCCTATGTCTGCTATATGCTAAAAATCCTATGTCTGCTATATGCTAAAAATCCTATGTCTGCTATATGCTAAAAATCCTATGTCTGCTATATGCTAAAAATCCTATGTCTGCTATATGCTAAAAATCCTATGTCTGCTATATGCTAAAAATCCTATGTCTGCTTTATGCTAAAAACCCTATGTCTGCTATATGCTAAAAATCCTATGCCTGCTATATGCTAAAAATCCTATGTCTGCTTTATGCTAAAAACCCTATGTCTGCTATATGCTAAAAATCCTATGTCTGCTATATGCTAAAAATCCTATGTCTGCTATATGCTAAAAATCCTATGTCTGCTATGCTATGAGCTTAGGGTGTGATTATGCGGCAACCGGTTTGGCTTGTGCATAACGGAGACAAGTCACTCACAACTTGCCTCATTCACACATTTACAAAGACAGGCGGGGCTAGGGCATCTGAAGTGGAATGGAACAAATACTCGTGCCATATACTGAGTGGTACCAAACAAAATATATATGAGAGAAAATACCAAATCCAAAGATAACCAGTGTTCATACCAGGGGGAGAAAAATAAAACAAATTAAAGAAAGAAGAATTAAAGAGAAAAATTAAGTCTGAATTGTAGGGTTCCTTTCATGCAACACTTTCATTTGGTTTTATAGTATGCAGGTAATCAGGCATTCAAGGTTCAAAATTTTTAGGGGTGTACCGATCACGAATTTTTGCTCCCGATCCAATCCCTTGATTGGCCGATTCCGATCTCCAGTACCGAGTCCCGATACCGGGTCCCGATCCCCGATACCGAGTCCCAAAACAGAGTTCTGATCCTGCAAAAGTTGGTAGTACCCAAACTATTTGGTACAATTGTCAATTTCAATAATAGTCGAAGTAAATAAACTGTCATTTGGCCCCACAAGTCATTTACCGATCCTGATCGGGACAAAATCACGAGTCCGGACCCTTGGGGGAAAGTCTGATCGGCCCCCGATCACCGATCTGAGGATTGGATCGGTGCACCTCTAAAAATTTTAACCATCAATTTAAAAGGTTTCATTAAATTTAAAAGTCAATTGTGCATTAAGATTGCTAGTGTGCGAGCAGTACACCAACTTTTTGGGAATAAACTCAAATAGTAAGTGTTTTTTTTTTGGATGCAATACACCACTGCTTAACAATAATGAATAAAATATTGATCAGGATCAGCCAAGCTAACCATCTGTGTTGGATAAGAATCAAACTTGTAACTCAGCAAGAGCAGTGCAAGAAGGAGTCAAAAGAAACACACAGCAAAGCAAGTGAAATTGCATTTATAGGACATACAAAAGACATCAGTTTTTTGTATGTATTGTATTTCCCATCACACCATGACAATGCAGTGCATAAAGAATGAATAATTCAATTGATTGTGGTGGCATCATCTATTCTGCATTCAATGAGCATCATGCGCTGTGCGTCCAATACCCACCCCCCTCTCAGCTAGAGGCACCTTCATGAGAATTGAGAGTTGATCTAGTCTGCGTTTTCTCATGCAATGCATAGATCTGAGGAAATATTTAAGCCACGTTGTTGCCTAAAAAGGAACTCAAGGGGAGGGATCTGAAGTGCGAAACAATTTGTATGCGTCTAAAATGAAATCTCATTTACAGATAAGGCATGACAGCGATTGCCATATTCTCCACCTTGCTGGATACACCATGTCAAAATATCCACAGTAATAGACTGACTGCTAACATCGGCCGGTATTGCAGAGTTAACACTCATCATAGACTAGTTACTAGGATAAAAATATTTTAAGATGAGGAATTGTGCCACAATGAGGGGTACTGTTGAGGGGTGCAAACAGACATTCTTGTTTATACCAATGGGTTCGCCCTAACCAGGCACTGCCAATCCCGATGGTTCATACGTGCATACAACTCAATTTGGTTGTGCCACATTTGAAAATGCTCCATAGACAGTCTCATACAGAGTGTTGACTTGTTCCAAGTAGCTGATCGGCGGGAGCAGGTTTGTTTGTCCAGCATTTTCCAAAGCGGGCCTTTAAACAATTTTTTTCCCAAGAAGAGAGCTTCCCAGTCAGCTATTTTGTAGAGAGAGAGGGGAAATGATGCCACGCTTTTGATATTTCTGTCTGTAGACTACAACTCCCAATTCACTTTTGTAGTCCAAAACAATTGTGGAACAGTTCACAAATATATTAAATGTGGACCAGAAATGTGTGTGCACGTTGCTTCATTAGAGGTTAGGGCAGGTTCTGTTTTTAGCATTTCACTTGATGACTTCTTGTTCTGTGTTTCTGGCAATAAGCTCTATGCAAGTCAAGGTCTGTGCGACCAGGACCATTGTAATAGGGGAACCAGCTTGTACGTGGTAGTCAAGAGACGTGCCCATTAGGGCTGGGAATCGATCCGAATAACCCCTAGATCGATCCGATTTCGATTCACAAGGTCACGATCCGATTCGATCCACGATTCGATCCTATCCGATTCGATATCGATCTATTTACAGACATAATGGAAATAAATACTGTCCAATAGACAAAACGGCCCCATGTGTTGGTGATTGTATCTGTCTATGTGTAAGAGAGACACAGAAAGAGAGAAGAGTCAAGTATCAAGTATTTATTTTAGTAAAAAATACAAGTATTATTTTGAAATGTAAGTAGCATAACCATGGCAGAATTAACAATGACCAGAATTAAATAACAATGACCAAATAAAACATAAATAAATTAAAATGATCCTCATATTGGAAAACTTCAAGCACCCCCTGCCCACAGTCTTTTAACCAGAGACTCGTGAAATACATACAGGAGGTTGCTCATGTAACAGATGGCTTAATTGAAAAAAGAAGTCAACATCACACCGAAGCTATATTCCTAGCTGTATATACACACACACATTATAATT
>OMKY01215214.1:0-13635 GCA_900302395.1 Bregmaceros cantori | reverse complement strand
GTGGGTTTCAGTGAGGGAGCGTGTGCCGGGGGTGGGGTGTGAAACTACACAGATTAAGATGCTCGACCTTGGCTGAGCTCAGAAAGGCAGAAGATAATATATACAATAATACTAATGTATATCACTCAGCAGGGCTACTTTACAGGGCAAAAAAAACAAGTAAAAAACAAGTTTGGTTGCTTTTATCTGTTGGTATACATATTTGTTTTGGATACGTTGATTCCGAGGCCTGCTTCAGTTGTACACGGGCAAGCGTGTGTGTGTGCGCGCGCATGTATGCGTGTGTGTATAGTTTGTGCGGCTCGTTTTCAGTGTTCAGTTAATCTGGCACTGGAAACGACGTTGCTTGCCCATGGCTCACGCATTTCCATGTGTAAAACCCTTTTCCTATAACATAGGTAGACACATTAACAAATGAAATCTATGAATACATTTGAAAATGTGAGCTTTATTCCCGTGCGTGGGGGAAACTTGAGTAACATTCTCTCTCTCTCTCTCTCTCTCTCCCCCTCTCTCTCTACCCCCCCCCCCCCCCCCCTCTCTCTATTTATCTTTCTCATCTATCTAGCAATAATAAATACAATAGTAATAATAATGATGACAATTATAATAAGAGATAGAGAGAGGATTACTCGCAACGTGTGAGCGATCCCCTCTACGCGCGTATAGCAGGGGCAGAGGACTAGGCATAAGCATATGTTACTTTGTAGAAATTTTAGATTCGCATTCTAAAATTTGTAGAAAACTTTAGAATGCGTCAACGGATTTCCATGATTCAAAACATTTTGGTAAGCTAAAAATAGCTCCAAGCTGTATTTTGTATTATTTTTAATTCCAGTGCGCATCACCTGCGCAGTCTCGGTTGCAAACACACTCTTGCGGTTTGCTATTCCACACCCAAATGCTCTCGTGCGGATCTGTGACCCACAAACACATGATTAATAATCAGTTCCATTTTCTCATTCCTTTTGGAATAACTAGTAGAAGCAGCCAGCCTATTGGTCCAGAAGAACATGTGACCACTCAGTGAGTAACTTTAAGTCGGACTTTGACTGTATTTCATCAATATTTATACAAAATTCTGAACGGAGCGAATGGTGTGATGTGTAACTGGTCACAGAGCGACACCTAGTGGTCGGATTTTGAACTGTTGTGCGTTTTGTGTGCTCGGACTTCGGTCCAGTACCAGAGTTGGCATAGGCAACAATAAGGCACCGGAAGTGACCTGCAGATGCGCGGGACAAAATGACTCCCCGCAGTGTTTCGCACGTAAACTCGTCTACTGACGTTGGGTGTTAGCGCTGTCCGTGGTGCTAAACAGCACAGCCATCTGACCATTGTGATGCATTTCATTTTTGTGAAAATGTACCAAATCAAAAATCCTCCCGTACCACAGTTTGCACAACAATGTATTAGACAACTGAAAAAAAAAACTGGCTGTTTCCCAATCCGTCCTTTGTTGTCCCTGCTCGTGTCCACAAACTGCTCGATAGTGAATCGTACGTCCCTCAAACCAGGGAGGGTGTGTTTCCAGCAGGGCTTGAAAACGGAATTATTTTTGAAATGCTTCGGAACGCAAAAATTTCGTTCGTTCTTAAAGTTCCTCATATTGTGCAATGTTACGTCTAGATATAGTTTATACAAAATATATTTGGTGGACGTTCAAACATAAGTGTATTAACATTAAAAGGGGGTTTAAAACGCCTTTACATTGACTTCCTCGTCTGTCCACAAGAAGGAGCCCCAGATGCATGGGGCTTGATGACTGACAGTGAAAGTTGAATGGATGCACAACCGGAAATAGTCTCCCAGACATAGGAAATGTTCAAATATATGGGGAACAGAAAAAAAAACGTTTTAACCGGTTTTGTGGATTTCATAATGTTCCGTTTCTGTTCCGGAACATTTGAATACATCTTTTTTCGTTTCCGTTTCCGCTCCTCGTAAAATTCCATAAATTTCCGTTCGTTTCCGGTTTTCGTCCCTTGAACCGGTTCGGAGCCCTGTTTTCCAGAAAGAGAGGCTGTTCCGCGAGAGGCCTTTGATAGCGCTGTAATTGCGCGGATGTCCTGAGCATCAGACGGCCCGCTTGTAAACACTAATCAATGTTATTCAATAGAAAAAAAAAACAGCAGATTGAATGAAAAAGTTATTTTGCTACGAAAACGAGAAGGGGTGCCAGCACTCTGACTAATCAGATCCTCTTGTAAAAGACATCTCACTCCTAGAGGCGGACGCCAACTGGCAAGTGGAAGAAATAGCTTTTAACTGTGTGGGGATAATTACATGGCCAAGTCTGCTTCCTCGTCAGGAACTTTGGACGGGCCAACGAATTTTGAGCGATCATGCTTCTCGTGCCTCGACACTATAATTTTACAATCATATATTTTCCGTATCAAGGATTGAAATTGCCCCGTGTAATAGCCAGGTTGCGGGGCTAAAAAGCCAACTATGTTTGATATTTAAATCAGGGCTTGGAAACTAAATTATTTTTGAAACGTTCCGTGCCGAACGGTTCAGGCAGGTCTCTGTTTAACGTTTTCATTCTCGGAACCGTTCCGCCACCAAAATATCGGTCCTGAACCGGTTCGGAACTCAAAAATGTTGTTTGTTCTTAAAGTTCCTTATCTTGTGCAATGTTAAGATTAGATAGAGTTTATACAAAATATAGTTGGTGGACTTTTAAACTTCAATGCAACTGTATTAACGTCATTACATTCGCTTCCTCGTCTGTCCACAAGATGGAGCCTCAGATGCATGGGGCTTGATGACTGACAGTGAAAGTTAGGTGGATGCACAACCTCCCAGACATATGATATGTTAAAATATAAAGAGAACGAAAAAAAAAAAAAAAAATTTTAACCGGTTTTGTGGATTTCATAATGTTCCGTTTCTGTTCCGGAACATTTGAATGCATCTTTTTTCGTTTCTGTTTCCGCTCCTTGTAAAATTCCATAAATTTCCGTTCATTTCCGGTTTTCGTTTTCATTCCTTGAACCAGTTCGGAGCCCTGATTTAAATGTGTTGGTTTGTGACTTTCAGAATTCTTCAAGAGGCAGGCGGTTTGCTGGTGAGGTTCGTATAGACAAGTTTACATGCTAAATAGAAGGGGCTGACATTTTGAAAATATGACTTGAAGTTACTCACCCAGTGTGGTGACATGTTCTTCTGGACCAATGGAATGGCTGCGTTCACTGGAAAGTTCGAAAAAAGAAAAAAAAATGAGTAAATGGAACGGGTTGTGTAGATTATTGAATCATGCCTTTGTGAGGCATAGATCATTTTGGTGTGGAATAGCACAGCACAACCACCATCATTGTTTTTTTAAACAAGGCAATATGTGTGTGCTGTCCCATTAAAAAACAAGTTCAAAAATAAGTCAGAACACAGCGACTTAACGACAGCGGAGCTCGTCTATACACCTCCCCAACCAACGCTCCACCCTCAGCAACGCACACATAACATTCTGAGAGACAGACAGACAGACAGACAGACAGAGACAGAGAGTGGAAGTGACAGACAGTCAGAGAGAGAGAGAGAGAGAGAGAGAGATTTCCCCCAAATCTCCCAGAAATACAAAGAATTTGAGAATATCCCTGTCGAGGCAGCACTGCAATATCTCCTAGCAGAGAAAAGTTAATGTGCCTTAATAGCAGCACAATATGTGTCAGACTGTGAACGACTGAGGGACAACCAGTGGACAGGAGAGAGACGCACCTTCATGTTCATTGATATGAAGACTCACAGACACTATACAGTGTGTACATTGTTATCTATATAGGCTTTATGAATGAATGAAATGAATGAATGAATTACATTTATTTGACGACAGACAGTACAGAGCCATTAGTCACTTCAACATGTTGTCACATGAGTCATGAAAAGATGGATATACACAGGATTAGCAAATTGCTAGATTACACCTGGCTGTCGGTGGAGCCCCCTGGGGGGGCTCGGTGATTAGAGTTCATATAGGGCGCATCGTATGCACAGCGGGTACAGTTCTGTCCCCTTAGTGGAGCGGGGAGGGGGGTGGCTCGCTCGAGGCGTTCGAGCCCGGTGAGAGAGGGCAATATCTCATGCGTAGTGCATAGTTTCTGTTGAGTTTCGAACTCAGGGCGGTGAGGTGGTCTTAGTCGGAGCCGGCGACTGGAGCGTCCAGTCACTCCGCCATCTTGCTTTTCTCTTGTATATTATATTCTTTTTTCATTGATTGGCTTTGTTGTATATTATATGTTTGTTATATGTATGATTTGGCAATGTATGATGGTCAGGCGCCAAATTCGGGAACCCCCTCCCCACCCTGCGTATCTGGACTGCCAGGTCACTAGACCATTTTAAATCATTGTTGAGAACTCATTTGTTTTCACTTGCATTTTATTAGTGTCTTTGAGACAGAGCGAGAGAGAGAGAGAGAGAGAGAGAGAGAGAGAGAGACGGGGTGTGAAAGTGACTGACGAGCGAGACACAGGAGTGTAGGGGAGAGAGAGAGAGAGAGAGAGAGAGAGAGAGAGAGAGAGAGAGACGAAGACTGAAAGAGACAGGCAGCCTGAGAGTACCAGAGAGAGAGAGAGAGAGTCAGAGAGTGAGAGCGAAAGAGAGAAACAGAGACCGAGAAAGACAGAGGGAGTCAAAACACACTACACTAAAGTGGAACACCATTTTGCTCACTAGAAATGGCTGTCGTGGAAGGAGTTTTGTCAGATTGAAACGAAAGTTCAGGCATCTCACAAAGCAGCTTGATCTCAAGCTTAAAAAGTCCAACTAAAGAAGGGTGAACAAGGTGCCAAGGACGGCTCGCTAAGTGTCTATTGGAGAGACGCGGTGATGGAAAGATGAAAACGCACTAAAGAGATGTCTCTAAACGTGTTAGACCCCAGACACCAGGGGCCACGGCAGGGTGGTAACAAAAATGAATAGAAGAAAGGATGAACTGCACATAAAAGGCGGGTCAGGGCGGCGTGCTTCCCACGGTGCTCTTTATGGAGAGAATTTGTGAAGTCGAGCGCAGTGAAGCTGAACAAAAGTCACTCACATGAGCATTTTTTTTGCTATAGTGGTGCTTGGTATTGGTGTAATTTCACCTATACACATATATGCTGATACTGATGAAAAATTGAAATGTTGGCTTGGTAACTAAATGAGTACAAATGTTTAATATATCTAACATATAATGTTATAAATATAATATAATAACCACTGGTGGAGAGTAACAAATTACATTTACTCACATTGCTGTAATTAATTACCTTTTATGAGTAATTTGTAATTTTCCGAGTAGTTTTTGAAATGTGTCATTTTTACGTTTACTCATGTACATTTTACATTTTAGTCCCCTCACATTACTGATTGGTGGATGGTAATTTTTTTTTATGGACAAATCTAAAACAAAAAAACTGGGTGTAAAATAGCTTAATGTAAAAAATGTTTCCTTAGTGGAGGTCTGCATTCTTGGAGTGCATTTAATTAAAAGCTGTCATTTGAATATTGATAAAAAATAAAAAATAAAATAAAAAAACGCTGAATATGATTTATGACTCATGATTTTTTTTACATTAAATAATTGAAAGTAGCTGTACCTCATTATATTTTCAATGAAGTAATTTTGTACTTTTACTCGAGGTTTGTAATCTCTAGTTTCTAGTTTCTAATGCCTCTAGTTTCTTTTAGTTTCTTTGTGTTTGTCAGGGAAAAACAATGCAAAAAAAATTAATAGAAATATTTTGGTAAAAGAATCAGTGCAAATGTTTGTTCAATATATCTTATCATATAATGTGAGCAAATGTAAGTCTTCAATACAGATGCTCATTCAAGAAAGCATTTGTCAACGTGTGTACAATGCAAAAATATTTCTTTATCATATCTGTGCGAAATATCACCACATTTCAAAGTTTGTTTTCATTCCAGCTCAAAACTATTACAACTACAATGTCATTATTAGCATAATGCTTATCCGTAAAAATACTTCTTTTCTTTTTTAAACAAAAAAAGAGAATGTACATGAAAACGGAATAACCTGCGCCGTACTGCGCCTGCGCCGGTACAAAAAAATTGCACTTTCAGTGCTATTTTTTACTACTACTGTAACTACTACTGGCTACTTGCCACACATACTGTGTGGCAAGTTGGCAAGTAGGCAGTAACGCATTACATTTACTCTGTTACAATTCTTTGTGTGTACTTTTTTTACTTTTGGAGTACATTTTTCACAAGTTACTTTCTACTTTTACTTGAGTACATTTGAGGTTAAAAAAATACTTTTAACTGAGATGTCAGTAAAAAGTACTTGTTACATTAACTTTAGTGACACCCGTTGGGAAATGTTGGCACATATGCTGACGTCATTTCTTCATTTTGAAAAGAGAATTAGTCCTTTTTTCTATTTTTACTGAAAGTTACTCAGTACTTTCGCGACTTAAGTACATTTTTGGTGGAGTATTTTTTTTTACTTTTACTTGAGTAACTATTTAGATGACTACTTTTACTTGAGTAATATTTTGCTGCGGTAACAATACTTTTACTTAAGTCATTTTTATGGCTACTCTGCCCATATCTGGTGAAAAGGCCCTCTATCTCTAAGCAAGGCTACAGAAATGCACCAAAATGTAATTAATTCTTCTGTGTGTCATTTCCAACAATTGTACAAAATGTTATCCAGCCCCGGCGCAGAGAATTAATCCCTGTCCCACCCTCATTGGCATTTGCCCGCTCTTTAAAATCAGTTATGGTGCTGCCCAGTAGTTCAGTCGGTTAGGCAGTGCACTGGAAAGCATGCATATGCCTTAATGGCGTGGTGAGTCGGTGGTTCGAATCCCACCACCGTCGTATTTCCCGCATGTCTACCCCCCATCTTCACCTGTATCCAGTTCCACTAATCCTAATAAATAAAGCTTGAGAAAAAACAGCCTGAATGGGCATTAAAAAAAACAGTTATCAATATCAGGCCAAACATATTCATATCAGTCAGTCACTGACTGACATCAATATGCACTTTGATGCTGGATCAGTTCTAAAAAGGATGGTATGTTAATTCTTATTAAATACAGTGGTTTAAATGTTTTCACTGAATTTATTTACGAACCAAAATCTACAGACGAAGCGCGGAAACAAGAGACGAAACACGGAAACTACATACAAAATCATCTCCCGGTGTAGTAGAAACTGTCCGTATCTGTACAAATCAATACATAACCGACCAGGAATGCAGTGTTCCCAACCATCTCGAGTGTAATGTTGAAGTTGTTTTTAAAAAACCCTTTGCAACCCTGTTTTCATCTGATGTGTTTATGGGCTTGCAGTGTATTTTCTGCAGTGTTTTTCAATGTGTAGCCAGTCTGCCATCTGACAGTGGGCTGTTTTTATGAAGCCAGAGAGAGTGAGAGAGAGAGAGGGACACTTGAAAACGACATGAAGAGCACTTTACCAACAATGCAAAAGGTAAGTGCCTTTCATAGCATGGCCATGTCCCCATGAAAAGGTTCAATGAAACGCACTTCCGGTGCATGTATGAGATCCATTCAATCTTGCCGTAGTGGACCGCGGTGGCTCACAAAAAACACACAAAATGCTCACCAATTCAAAATCCGACCAGATGTCGTTACACATCACCTCCCTTGCATCGTTCATGATTTTACATAAATATTGATTAAATACAGTCGAAATCCGACTTAAAGTTACTCACCGAGTGGTCACATGATCTTCTGGACCAATAGGCTGGCTACTTCTACTGCTTCCAAAAGGAATGAGAAAATGTTGCACTGATTATTAAATCATGCATTTGTGGGTGACAGATCCACTCGAGAGCATTTGGGTGTTGAATAGCACACCGCAAGTTACCACCATCCATTTTAAATAACACGGTAAGTGTGTGTTCCCTCCGAATATACATGTTGAAAAATTGCCAACTTGACACCGGAAGTACCCCCCGAACTCGTCTATAGACTGCAAGGAGTTACTTTGGTGTTCTATTAATCATTCAATTTTACAGACAATTGATCTGAATCTGTTAACTTAATTTTAATAATATTACCATGGAAACTTTTTTTTTTAGTTATTTTCTCCGGCGTCAACGCCACTTTTCATCTTCATTGGAAAGGATTCGAAAACTGGAAACTGGGTTGAAGAGATCGGGGGCAGACATCGCAGACAAGCCAACGAGGGGAGGGGAAGGCGTGGCACTGCAGACGCTACGATAAGCACGGCGCAATTAACAGGAATGGAGGCAAAGTAGGTGTGGTGTCCATAACCACTACACCAAGAACACCCCAATGGCAACATTTTTTGATGTCGCTCACCGGGTCACTAACTATGTTCACTCGCTGTGTTCAGTGGACTCCTCCAGGTGCCTCCGCTGGGGGCTGGGTGCGCAGACAGATGGAGAGCAAACACACGGACAGACCGCGGCGTGCGGGCCACTGGTCCGGTGGATGGATGCAAGGGGCAGCTCCCCGCCGCTTTCCACTGCACTCGTGGCACCTGCTATCGCGCTCGGCCGGCTCCCATGAGCTCTGACCATGTACGACCCCTAGCTCCCACACGAGTGCCCTGCATGGCGCAATCCGTCCACGCCCTCTCTCTAGCTTGTCTAGCTTGTCTCTCTTGCTGCGTCTTCCATAAAGAAAGAAAGCCGCGAGAATTTAAAATCATTTCAGTAAAGAATGAATCGCCGCCAGCGAGATTCAATTCTTACCGCTCTGCAAGCGACCACGCGCCTCCCGCACTCCCATCCCAGAAGCGCCACTTGAGTTGACCCCATCGACGAGCGCAAAGTTGAATTGAAACACTGCCTGGCACAAGCGTCAAATATAGATCAATTGACACCTGTGACAAGCAAGAAAGAAAGAAAGAAACCAGGGCTCCGAACCGGTTCAAGGAACGTAAACGTAAACCGAAAACGAACGGAAATTCATGGAACTTTGCGAGGAACGGAAACGTAAAAAGATTTCTTCAAATGTTCTGGAACAGAAACGAAACTTTATGAAATTCACAAAACCGGTTAAAATGTTTTTTTCTGTTCTCTTTATATTTTAGCATATCCTATGTCTGGGGGACTATTTCCGGTTCGGCATCCATCCAACTTTCACTGTCAGTCATCAAGCTCCATGCATCTGGGGCTCCATCCTGTGGACAGATGAGGTGGCGAACATAATGACGTTAGTACAGTTGCACTCAAGCACTGAAGTTTATAAGTCCACCAAAGATATTTTATATAAACTATATTTAAACATAACATTGCACAATATAAGGAACTTTAAGACAAGATGTTTGTGTTCCGAGCCGGTTCAGGACCGATGTTTTGGTGGCAAAACAGTTCAGAGAGCGAAAACGTTAAACAGAGACCTGCCTGAACGGTTCAGAACGGAACGTTTTCAAAATAATTTCATTTTCAAGCCCCGGAAGAAACACAAAAAGTAAAAGTATCACACCAACTCATGGGCTGGAATTGACTCGGGCAGCGCAGTAGCCTCTGGAGAAACCCCCTTCATTTTATTCCAAGTCATTGACACAGTCGTTGACCAGCACAATCTGCTAATGAACGTCCAGTCTCCGAGCGGGGCCTCCTCCAGGATACGGGCAGAGACGGGGGCACTGCATCAACTCCGTCGTCAACAACGCCGGCGTTAGCGCGGGGCGGCGGCGCACGCGGCGGAGAGAGAAGCCCAGAACAAAGGAACAGTGTCAATTAAAGGGCTCTATGAAAGACTTGGGGGTAAACACCATGACTTATTAACAAGGTCGGCACAAACTGATGAAGACATTAAACATTCAGTGATATCCCATAATTAATTATTGTAGAAAATGAAGTGCCTGCTGCCGTTTTATTAAATAATAAATATAATGATGATACATTTTTAATGAGGCTGGTTTTATCTGTTATATTTTACCCCAACACACAAAAGAATGACTGCAGCTGTGTTTTCATCGGGTTGGCAGCGAGGAGGGAGGGGTGGCGATAGCTGTCTCTTCCTGGGAGAAGAAACCGGTTGAATTTCTTGCTTTATTCTTTGACTCTCTTAGCTTTTTTACTGCCAAGAAATTGGTACTGAGTAACTCAACCAGCCAGCCCTTTTCAAAAATTGGCACATCCCATTGCCATAGCCTCCAGAACGGGGTGGGTATCACTAAAAACTGCTAATTTCTCAGAAGATTTTGAATAAATGCAGGTGGCTGCTAGGCGGCAGTATATGCTGTCACTATACAATCCCTTTATATTGCCCCACAGGCGGTGCTCTGGCGGTCAGATAGAGGTAGGGAAGACCAGGAATGGTTGTAACACAGGGTTAGTTGAAGCACTCTCACTAATTACACAGTAAATTTTGCGTTAAATATGCAGTGTCAAAGGTTACCGACTCTTTCAGTGTTATTACAACAACGGAGGGAGTTGAATATTTACCAGTGTTGGTGTTAACTTGTAGAGTTACAACGCGCTGTGTCAATTAGACTCTACAAAGCCCCGCCCATCCTCTCTCAGACCTTAGAGGCCACCACTTTCATTGCGTCATGACTCACGCGGCACCCGACCCTTGGTGCTGGCCGTGCTTCGGCTCGGACCCCAGGGGTTTGGGTCGCAGCGGCGCTGAGGCCGACTCGGCGTGTCGCAGGCCCTCGTGGCCTTCGTCGGCTGAGATGCAGACGCCCGTCCCTTTACGGGCGTGCCAGCGGTGCTACCCTCTGCGCCCTCCCTGGGGCATACGGATACCCACTGTCTCAGGTCGACGTTTAACACTATGGAAATAATTCATTTAACACCAAATCTGGTGTTAAATGGACAAAATACACTCGGACACATTGTTAAATTTAACTTAAAGGGTTGATTTAACACTGTGAAATTTACTGTATAGGAATGATCTGTCATGATGTCACCAATACAGTCCACGCACACTTACAGTTTGAACTCACCGGTCGACCCTCTTGTCTTTGAGTTAAAAACTTTTTTTTTGAGCCAAAATATTTTTTTAGGTAAGAAAGTAAAATTTTCCATCACAACCATTTTTTGCAGTGTCCATTGTGTTGTAGATACAGTTGTTTCACTTACATAGGCCAAGTAGAAGGCTCTCTAGTTTAATTTGTTTAGCCTTCATGCTAGTTTTGAAGCTAAGGCTACTGCTGGCACGGTGATGGTTGTAACAGTCTAAAATGTGTTACAACCTACTATTATTTAGTGTAGTTTTGAACCACACCACACTACAAAAAGTAGTTTGTTCATCAAAAATTCAAATTAAACTTTCACAGGCTATAAAAACACACCAGTTTGTTCTTTATTATCCTTTATTTTATCTATTCCATGATGTATTTTATTTTATAGTATTTTCTTATTTTATTGAACTTGTTCTTTTTAGTCATTTTTATTATTATTTGCGTATGGTTACTTCTTTATTATTGAAAAAAGTGTTTGCATTCATTTCAAGTGTAGAGTGAGTATAATGTATGTGATTTACACCCCTATTAAGTATAATGATAGAATTGCTAATTACTGATTAATTTCTTGACAAGCACCAAGATACAGTATTACCCAAGTAATTACTAGGTAAGAATCAATATTTAGAGAGTGAATACACGGTAGTGACCTGGTAGCTGTAATGTTAGTACTATGCCATTTTTTGTTAATTACAGATCCATGAGCGAACTACTTTTCTGTGGTTGCTCAACTCCGATTTGCGACATCCGCTTTTTGTCAATTAGCAACAGCAAGCCAAACTACACCCTAAATGGCACTGTAATCATTGCTCTTTTAAACGTAATTCTATTTTTTGATTGCGTTTGCTGGCGTTGTTGCCACACATTTCCTTTTAACGCTTGCCGTGCGCATCAAAGCCACGCCGAGTGTTTAATTGAAAGAGATGTCGGCCGATTGTAATTACTACGAGTCTCATATTCCATTAATTAGCCGATCGCTCTGGCGTCATGCACACGCTTCGTGCTAATTAATCAATAATTCCTAATGAAGTTGCATTCTGAGATGTTGCCAACTCATTAAAACGGCACTCATAAAAGCTGGATAAACAACACGCGCGTTATTGCAGCGTTGACACATTGTCGCCTATAGTTTTACTGGCAGGCCCTGGATGGGACAAGCGACCGGCTCGGATGGGCAGCGTTTTGATTCTAACACCGTTGTGTGGGATGAGGGGGAGCTCCCGTTCAGGACAGCTGCAACTAAACAACACAAGCCCGTGGACTGCAATAGGGATGCTGCACGGTGATGTCACGGCTTGGCGGCGGCAGACATTATGGTGGTAGCATGACAGTCAGACGAAAGACGAGCAGGCAGAGAGCGATATTTGCATAACATTGTCCATGTTTAAAAGTGGTCTATTATTGATTTATCCATGGTAATATTCTATCAATCACCAGCAGATGGAAGCATAACTCCATTGTATTCCCCCCATATAATGGACGTGAAGTACACAGTAAATTTATCAATGTTAAATATGCAGTGTCAAAGTTCATTGACGCTATCAGAGTTATTACAACAACGGAGGGAGTTGAATATTTACTAGTGTTGGTGTTAATTTGCAGAGTTACAAGGCGCTGTGTAAATTAGACTCTACGAAGCCCCGCCCAAAGCCCGCCCACCTTGTGTTCTCTCAAACTTTAGACGACCATTTTCATTGCATCGTGACTCATGCGGCACCCGACCCTTGGCGCGGACCGAGGTTCGACTCGGACCCCAAGGGTTTGGGTCGCAGCAGCGCTGCCGACTTGCCGTGTCGCAGGCCCTCACGGCCTTCGTCTGCTCAGATGCAGACGCCCGTCCCTTCACGGACATGCCGACGGTGCTGTACAGTGTTAGCCAGTGTTAATTTTTTACTCAATTTCAAGTTAATTTTAAGTGTAGTTAAACACTATGGAAAGGTCTAATTTAACACCAAATCTGATGAGGACCAAATACACTCAGACACAGTGTTAAATTTAACTCTTTAAGTATTGATTCAACACTGCAACATTTACTGTGTAGTAAAATATACAACTTAACCGTACGTGTACATCAGTGGCGGATGCTGGACTTTTAAGGAGGGGAAGCCCAAGTTGACGTCCTGCATCATAAAACGTGTCAATATATATATACACCCTCCGTTCGTTTTCCAGAAAATGGTCTGTGACCCTGTCGCACCAGCTTGGTGTCTTCTCCAAGGACTCGACCAGTGTCCGTTCAAAGGCCAGCAGAGCTAGGCTCTACAATCATCGGCAGACAGCTCCAATCATTGCCATTAAAGACAATAGTTTGTACAACTGAGGCTGTCCAACTCCATGTCTTTCAGGAACAGCAAGAAATTACACAGCTTTCCCCTGTTGCCCTGCAAGTCCTAGTTTGAATATAGGACTTGAGGTCCAGACCTCAGTCTCCCTGAATCAAAGTACTGACCATAACTTTCCAGTGCACTCTGAAATGCCACCTCTGGGAACACTTGCCTCGACTCATCAATTTCAAAGTGTGTGTGTGAAGAAGCAAGTCAAGTAACTAAGTTAGAGTAACTATATTAATTTGATTTTTTTTTTAACCATTACTTTACCCAAAGAAATAATCAGACTAAAGTTACTACTAAACAACCTGCTTTCAATTTCATCAGTAAAAGTAAAACGTGTTTTGGCATTATGCAGCTTGTCGTGACATTTATGAAAATTAACTAAAAA